>MNCI01013865.1:251194-350861 GCA_015680685.1 Gnetum montanum | reverse complement strand
AGTTTATCAATTTGTTTTATTTTAGTTTAATTAATATGATATATAAAGACATTATATATTATACTAATGTGACTATAATTATATATTATAAAGACATTATATAAACTATATAAACATTTTAGGATTTGGGCAATGCCAATAGAATTCAGCATCCTTGACAATGTTACCTTTGACCAAGAATAATTCTTACTAGTGTTTTTTCATCATATCAAACTAGTAAGCAATAGTGGTAACCCGAAATTGGTGTGCTTAAACTCATTCCATGGAACTGGTTGCAGGTGACCATCATCAATGGATTGGTGTCATTTTTGCATGGGCACACCAAGAGCAATTGGTTCCTACATGCCATTAGATGCAACCATGTGTGGGTGGTTTCCTTTAATCATATTGTCCGAACATAGGACAAGACTGAGAACAAACTAGGGGGACATCACCCACTAGTATTGTTGGGTGATGGTGAATTTCTTTTAAAGATGATTTTGGGCCAACTGATGATGGGGAGTTTCCATGCCATTATAAACACCACCAGACATAGTTCCAACCTGCAAAAAATGCTACCAACAATCAACTTCCATGTTTAACCCCTCAACCTCATAGATGTACTAGGCTTGCACATACAACTCTAATTAGTGTAGGATGCAACCTCAAGACAAGTCATTGGTAGTTAGCAACAACATGTGTAGGTCCAAGTACACATATGATGATGGCTCTAGTTGTAGACCATGTTAGCCATTGATGATTCTATGCTCTCATTGCTGGCTCAATTCATGTACAATGTTCATTCTAATTAGCAATAGTAGCCCCTTATGGCTGGGCCTTGACACCAACACCATAATCCTCTCTAGAACCATTAGTGCAATTACAATGTTGATCATAAACCTATCAAGAACATAGAGTACTACTACATCTCCCTCATCAGCATCGAGGTTGTCAGCATGATCATAGATTTTTCTAGCAACTAAAGGCATGTGCTAAAGGCCCAACATCATTGCACTTCATGACCATGCTATGCACCCTGGTCCTTTCTCATGCAGTACGTTGTTAACATGATTGACCTAGGAGATGAGCCTACTAATGCAACACTCAAATGGGATAGCCACATGCTCTACTTCCTACAACATTACCTTGACTAGTTGTAGCATATGTAGGATGTGATGGCCCTAGAGATGAGCTCCAAACTTGTGGTGGCTCTGCCTGTGTTGGTCTCGTTGATTAGACCCTTGAGTTCTACGTGCATGTGGCTCCTCCATCAACCTGCCACTATGCTACAACAAGTTAGACATGTATTTCCATAATATCATTTTTTTCCAAAAATAACATTCACATTTGATGATAGTAGTAAATGAAGGAAAATTACATTCTTTGGATGGATCATTTAATGTGCACTACTATGGAACCTATGAAAGATCTAATGTTGATTATTGGAATTACCACTACATCATCCTCATCAACATTACCATTCATTTGTGGCTATCATTCCTACTCTACTGCTTTTGGATTCCATGTTAATTTTAAAATTCAAGGATACCCAATTTAGTACCTATTCCTATTATCATGGATAGATACTTTATCAATCCATTTTTAATTTATTTACTTTTGTAAAATGTGGGGTATAAATAATACATCCCAAATTTTATTAAAGGGGGATTCATTGAGAAAATTCATTTTGAGAGAATGAAAGAGGAGAAGGAATCGATACCTAACAAATTTCACATCAAATTGAGATCAATTTTTCTTGTGATTTATGTTGAAGATCTATTGAGACTTGTGGCAATTCTTGGAGTTCATTGTTTGATGATTAGAATTTCTGCATTATGAAGATAGTTAGGTAGAATTGCAATTCAAGCAAAGTCTCCCTTGTGATCTTGAATTATTTTTTATAATTTCAATTTGAATTAGTTATTAATTTTTATTCTTGAATTTAATGTTAGAAGTTAGGATGAAAATTTATTATTTTACTTATGAGTGATAGACATAAGTGTGGAATTTAATTGGATTAAATTCTAATTATTTATTGTCTTGATGATCTTTTGACTTTAAGCCATTCCTCCATAGGATATGACTTTTGGCTCTGTCATAGATGAGGTGACTTATCTATAATGAAAAAAAGAAAAATAAATTTTAAATGTATCCAACACTAAATTTTTCTTAGCTCATCATCCATCAATTTCTTCTGATGTCTAAAATGTAACAACATATAGTCAATTAGTAACCCATAGTTGAGATCATGACTTAAAATAAAAACTAAAACATAAAATAGATTAAACCTAGGGAGAGTACACCTCCATCACTTTTAGGGATAGATGGAAAAGGTCTTCCTCCAAATGATGGAGGATCTAGTTCTCCATCATGTTGACCTAGTAAACATTCCTAAGATTAATGCAAAAAAGAATATTGGATCTATCTATAGGAGTCCAAGTAGGAGGCTCATGAGTAACAGTAGTTGTAGTAGTCTCACATGCAATGGTAGCAATATGAAGAGTAGGGAATTGCTCCACCTTGAGAGTGCTTTCAAAGAGTTGATAAGCACTCTCTACTTAGATCCCTTGAATAAATAGCTCTCTTTAGTTCCATTCAACCAACTCTTTTGTAAGACATTTTAGCTAGGCTCCATGATTAACCTTATACTAACACCTGTGGGCCTTTTGTGTCTTGCCTCACTCTAAGAACCAAGTGTAGTGATTCTTCCAATATTCAACCTTTTGTAAGATGAGGCCCATCTACATATGTTGCTCCACCATCTCCCGTAGGATGGCTACTTTGTCTTGAATAGCATGCCAGTAGTGGGCCCAAGTAATCTGCTTGGTCCATAACTCTCCTAAGTTAGCCACTTGGGCTTCCACAAAGGCTTTATGATCTTGGAGATCCCTAATCATATCCTTCTACCTTTGAACCTTTTTCCTCAATGATAAGTGGTGAGGTATGCACATATTTATAGCTAGAAACTAACACTACATCGATAGGGCCTTATTGACACATGATAAGATGTGTCAACTAGGCCTTGTCAACAAGGCCACATCAATGAGACCTCATTGACACAACCAACTGAACATGACTCATCATACCCCCATGACTAAATGAAAACTTGTTCTCAAGTTCTTTTATAAAATTTGGAAGGTATGGTATTATTAATTGACTTTTCACAAACAAAATAAACTAATTGACTTGACAAAAAGTGAGTGCTTGAGTGTATGGATCAACACATTACAAAAAATGATGATGTTTAGGATATAAAATTAAACACCATGACATAACTCTTCAAAATTAGAGAACACATTCCTTGATGTCATGACATGTAATAAAGAAAATTAGATAGTCCTAGGCAATGGTGGCTCTTGAGGTTTTGAGGGACCTTCACCAGCTTCGTGCATGAGCTATGGTTGAGGTGTTTGCAGTTGTCCTACTACTACTACAACTTTAGATGGGAGGTGAAAAGCATCCAACAGTGCTTTCATTTTCTCCTCCTTACTTGTGGGATTGTGCACTCTCCATGTAGCTTCACCAGTGTGGGTTGAAATAGGCACATCCCAAGGACATGGGATTGTTGGAAACAGCTCCTTAGCATTGATGAACTAGGAAGCAAACTATTTGCATTCAATGTCAAATGCCTTAACTATGTTCTTCAACTCCTGGTAGTCATTCATCGATTTGGATAGGTTCTCAGTGATTGATCATTGATCTTTGAACCATGCTCTAAGGACTTTGAGTTCAACATTTGTAATCTCAAGATTTTCTTGGTGTCTTTGTGGTGCTAGAAATTTGCCTCATATAATAAATATGATCTAGTCACTTATTTCTCCAAATTTGACTATGGACATCTAGTATTTAGCATTGCTAGGTTTGTGTATTAGAGATTCGCCAACTCCATGTATTCTATCATTTCTTCTATTTGCAACTCCTTTAAGAAAATCTTTAATTTGTTGTAAGCATCAATCCCATCAATGATGGGTTGCCAAACTTCTCTTCCTTGTTGAAGTTACTGTAGGGATTCATTCATTTTTGCCTTTGCCATTTGAATGTGTTTTTCATTGACTTCCTTCTACAAGCCAATCTGGTCTCTGTAGTGATTCTTCACTTTTTCAAATTTTAGAGCCTCATTTTTCCAAGTAGTGATTTCGATGGTATACTTCTAGCACAAGGCACGAACTTCCTCCATTAATAGATTTTGGTTTTCTATGACCAATCTCCTCAATTTAGTATTTACTCTAGTAAGATGCTCTTGCTATTAATGAATAAATTTCTACATTTGATCCTTCTGAGCATCAATATTACGTAGGCAATGATTTTATGCAATTAGGGTCTCATTCTCCTAGTGCATCAATGCCAACTCCTTCTAATTTGACTACATCTTTACTTAAACTATGGATTGGTTGAAGATGGCCATTACCACCTCCTCCTTAGCCTTTTGGAATCATTCCTAAAGTTTTTTAAAGGCTTTATCTCTTATTATTGCTGGGCTAAGGGTCTTAGGATCAACAAGTCAAGTATGTCGTTTGGCAACCTCCATGACTAAGCATTTATTTTTTTCTTGAGCCATTTTGAGTTGCCCCTTAAAAATCATGCATTTGCCCCTTACATTTAGTAGATTTAACTAGGTTGTAATGATGTCTTCTAGAAAATTGAAGATATCTAAAATCAGTTGCCTAGTCCATGTTGATCGTTCCAGCAACTCTTCATGATACACTATATTTAACTTTTTGTTGACTATGCCTATGGACATTTGTATGTCTTAAAGTGTAGATATGTCTAGTACAGATGCCACAGGTGCATTTAATGCTTTAAAAACATGGTTAGCAATCATTTTAGCTACTATTTCCTACCATTGGTGCTGCATCACCAATATAGTTGCCTCTTCACCTTCCTCCAAATGCATTGAAAAAATGGTGACATTCCCAGAGATTTCTGGGAATAAATGGTATTACAATAATGACACCATCACCTCCCAAGCATTGGAATCTAACCTTGAAGGCAACAACATTTATTAGATAGAGAAAATTAGACCACCCTCTCCATTTGAATAAATATTTGGGCCACCTCATTAAGATCACTCATCATTGGTTGGTATATAGATAGATCCACCCCACTCATTCCTACACATTACTCTTGTTCGCTCAAGAGTTATTATTGGATTTTGCGTAGATGCTTAATGGCTATACAGGTCTCTAGCGTTGTTTCTTGAGTGGGTGGTGGTGGTGGTTGCTCCTCTTGTTGGATCATCATTGGCATCTTGTCTTTCACAATCTTGGACCATGAGGCCAAAGGAGCATTCCTGATGGTATCATTGGAGTAGTAGACAATGCCTACCCTTTTGTAAAGTTTTCAAATGAGGCATGGAAAGGGAAAAGTTTTTCTTTCACGTTCATTTTCCTTGAACCACTTTTTGATCTTTAAGTAGATCAATTGTGAAAGGTTTATGGCAAATATTCCTCTTAGAGTAGCACATGCTTGAGTAGAGAAAGAAGTTACCTTGCTTAGCCTCACTGTTGGATTGAGGTGATAGGCCACAATTCTGAAATAGATTCATTCTACTAATGTGAGTGCACCATACTCCTTACGGTCAACCTCGTAGCATCACTGTCTCCACTTCCTCTTTGCCTTAGGATCATCCTTCATGGATAGTTTTGCCAACTATGTCCTAGTGTCAGGAAATCCAAGTTTCTACATGATGGCTTCTATCAAGAAGGATACTTGAATATCCTTAATTTTGATGGTGGACCCTAGCCTTCGATTACTCCAAAAGAGATATGTCTCTCCCATATACCATTTGCCATTGGATGTGATTATTGGCCACATGGGAGAGGTTTTCAGCTAAGTCTTGACATGTGTTGGAGCTTTCTCAAGGAATGGCCCAAAGTTGATCTCTTGAAGGATTGATTGTTGAATTTCTCAAGACTTGATGATGTTAAGGTAGGCCTAAGTCAAAGTGACCTCAAGCATTGGTGCAAGTCCAGGCACTTCTCCTTACTATAATTATTTAGTAGGCACTTCTTCTTCAGGAATCTATTAGATAGATTCCACTTCGGGCTCCTTATGAAGAGGTCCTATTGCATGGGTTGCTTCTGGTGGTTCTTAGGTTTGTTCTTATTGGCCCATTTCAGCTCTGGACCACTTCTCCTATGGTTGACAGGGTTTTCCTTCCTACAAGCATTTCTATTTTTGTGTCATCTATAATAACAATAAGACCATGGGTTAGCAATCATTATGTAACTTAAAGCAATTAGGATACCTTTATCTCTTAAGGGTAGTTACACTTTGGCTAACTTGTGATTATGGTTGATTTAATTAATCCAATTATCATTTTACTTTTGTGTTATCATTAATAAATTATCCTAGAGGTTTTTGGAAGGGTTAACTTGTCAAAAAAGTAGATGTTTATATGTGGCTAAGGTTATTAACCCTTTGGGGTAGTTAGAAAAATTTTCAAAATTTTTCATTGATTTTTCATCAAAAACCTTAAGGTTTGTAGTCCCCATGATAAAGATCTAACCTCTGATAAGTGTAGGATCAAAAAACAAACTAATTTGGACAAACAATTAGGAAGCTATGGGCTCTAGAAGGTTTTAGGCTCTAAAAAATTACAAAAACTCCCCATGTGTTATGAGAAAATGACAAAAAATTCCTAAGTGCTAAGTGGTATATATAGGATGTAAGCATTGCATCAATGAGGCCTCATGGACATGGTCAACTATATCGATGAGGCCTCATTGATGAAGTTGTTAAACACTATAGATGAAAACTGACTTTGGTTAAACTTGAAAAATATGAAACGTTTTTGAGTGAAATTGGTGTTAAATGAAATATTAATAGGCCAAGACCAATGTCAAAACATGAAAAGAGGGCATTGAAGCTAATAAATTTGGAAAAATGAAGAAAAAATTATTCTATAGATGAATAAAATAAAAGGTTAAGGACCACTGAGGGGAATACATAATAGAATATGTGAAAGATAGGATCATGACAATGTCAAAGATAAGGAACCTTAACTAACCAAATTAAGAGCTATGAAAGTGGAACCTCCCCATAGTAGGTTCATGCCCTTGTTGCCTTTGCATAACCTCATGAAAAGTTAAGGATAAACCCAAAAGGATCTACTTAATAATTCCAACACATTAGACTAATACATAGAGCATAACATAGAACATGGAAATGAAGTGAGTTATGGTAACATGAATGGATGATAAAGAAGGTGGAATGGAGTTCGAAATTGAGGTCATAAGAAGTCCCTTGTGAAATTTGTGTTTAAAATGACCCAATAAGATTCATCCTCAGTCTAGACCAAAACCATCAACTTTCAATGACTTCACATCACCACTCTAAGACTAATCCACCCACACAAGACATGAGAGAGCTTCTACAAGAGAACAACCATTCAAGAAGGAGAAGAAAAGAGAGAAGTAGGAAGTGAGAAAGAGGGCCTTAGTTAGAGGGTATCATCATACATAGGTACATGTCATTTTGATTCCATAACCAGTGCTTGTAGCCCATGTATTTGTCCAAGGGATGTGCTTTGAATTCTCATTGTTTTTTTTCTTTTATAATTTTTGGATGGGAACCACAACATGCAAAGACTTATTCAACTTCCTGTCAGTGATTGGTACGGAATGGTAAGAAGTCTATAAAAAGCACTCAAGCACTTGAGAAAGTAGAAGAGTAAAAAGAGTATTGAATTTCCTTGAAGTCACACACTTTACAAACCTTTGAATCCTTCCTAATTCTGGAACTACCAAGGTCACCAATTGATTAAAAGTTTCTTTAATGGAAGAGACCTCAAATTCTTGAAACAAGAAAAACCATAGAGTTCATTAGATGGGAAGATGACATGGACTCACTACCTATTCCATGAAAAATAAACCATGTCAAAGTCATCAAACATCAAAATTCAAAAATAGAAACTAGACATTAACAATCAAAACATTAAGCACAAACCATCATTAGTAAACAGTAATAGCAACATTATTTCATGTGACAATAAAGTAATTTTATTAGCAAAAATGAGGAAATATCACACTTGAATCAAAACAAAACAAAGTAAAATATATAAGAAAATGTAAAATAATCAATAAAGGTTCAAAGGTACTAACGATGGTGAAAAATTTGAGTAGCCAAAAATTTGTAAAATAAATAACTTGTAAAATCAAAATGTGGAAAAAAAAGTAGAAAAACTGAGAAGCCATATGGATTGTCAGCATGGATGGCCATCTCCCCCATGACTAATTTGGAAGGAGGAGATCTGAAAAATGGAACTTGGTTATCCATCCATTAAGGTGGTAGTTGCACTGACCTATCTTGATTCTAGGAAAGGTTTTACTCATTGGATGTTGACCAACTACTTTTTATTCAAGCTATGAATTTTGTAGATTAACATGACTATAGAGGGAAAGGTTTGATCAATTATATAAGGTCCCTCCCACAATGTGTGAAATTTGACCTTTTGGTGTACATGTGTAGGTTTCTAGTAGAGGACCTTATCTCCTGGTTAAAGTTTTACTTTCCTTATTCTGAGGTCATGACGTTGCTTGCTGAATGCCTTGTGCACCTCATTCAAAGATAGGGCCACTATTCAATTTTCATCTAGCACATTCAAGTTGATTAATATTTCTTTTTATGCTAAACTTAGTTTAATATTTAGATCATAGGCTATTGAGGGTGTACATAGCTTGAATTGAATTAGGAGCATTGGAAGTTTTCCATACACTAACTTGTAAGGAGAATAGCTAATAGGAAGTTTCCATGTTGAATGATAAGCCAAAAGGACATCATTAAGTTTTGCACTCCAATCTTTCTTATATTTAATAATGCTCTATGTTAGTATTTTTGTAATCTCTTGGTTGGCTACCTCTACTTGACCATTGTCTTTGGGATGGTAAGATGTTGTTAATTTATGTTCAACCCCTAAGAATTGCATTAACTTTCTAAAAGTGTCACCTATGAAATGAGTTCCATTATCAAAAATTAGTGGATGTGGTGCTCCAAACCTATTCACAATTTTTTTTGTATAAATCTAGCTGTAGTGGATGATGTACAATTAGTAACAACTGCTACTTCTGCCCACTTTGTATAGTAGTAAACTGCTACTATAATATATTCCTTTCCATTGAACATGGGTGTGATGGGACTCCATGAAGTTAATGCTTCATATGTTAAAAGGTTTTTGTGGTTGATCCACTATTGAGGATCTTCCATGCAAGCAGTCATCCCCCATCTTGTTAACAATGTTCACAAGGTTAGATATACTTGTGGGCATTCCTAAAGATTGTAAGCTAATAGTATCCTACCATTAGGATTTTTATGGCTGTGCATCTCCCTACATAGTGGCCTCTGCAAGGTCCTTCATGAACATCCTAGAGAATGTGTAGTTGATCATCATTAGGAACACAACAACAAATTAGGTCATCAACACACACTCTGTAGAGGTGTCCATTGATTTCCATGAAGTATTTAACCAAATGAAGAAATTGTTGCTTCCTTCTAAAATCCAAATCTTGTGGCATCTCCAGAGTGAGAAGATATGTAAGGATGTCATTGTACCATGTTGTTTTGTAAGCATTTGTTTATCTATTGCTCTTGTAAAGAGAAGTTCATATAGAAACTACTCATAGAGTGGGCTCTCCTTCTCTTTATTATCCCATCTTAAGTGAGAGAAATGGTCAATGATCACATTCTCAATTTATTTTCAATCTACCATCATGAGATTGAATTTCTACAAGATCATGAGCCACTGTATAACATGAGGGCCTATCAATGGCTTGTTCATGAAGGACTGGCTTGCACTATGGTCCACATGCATAAATACCTAGTAACCAAGCACATAGTGCCTAAACTTTTCTAGAGCATACATCACAACCATTAGTTCTTCCTCTATGGTGGTGTAATTTAACTATGCTCCCACAATGTTTCAACTCATGTAGTGGATGTAATATGGATGTTTCTTATTGTCCATCTATGTGAGAACTACTTCCAAGGCATAGTTAGATGTATTTGTCATGATATGTAAGGGTTTGAACTAGTCTGGTGCTCATAGGATTAGTGTTTCTATGAGTTTTTCTTTTAACTATTGGAATTCATGTTCACATTCCTTAACCTAGATGAAAGGTGCATCTTTATTTGTAAGCTCTACCAATACCTTTGTGATCTTAGAGAAATTCTCTATGAATCATCGGTAGTAGCATATGTATCCAAGGAATAACTGAACATCTTTAATAGTCTTTGGTGGGCATGTTATTTCTTGGATGATCCTTATCTTTTCTAGGTTTACCTCAATCACTTTTTGTAAAATTTGATATCCTAGCATAATGCCTTCTTGGACCATGAGATGGCTCTTTTGCTAGTTAAGCCATAAGTTTGTTTCAAGACATCTCTTTAATACTTGCTCAAGGTGATCCAAGGCTTGCTCAAATGTTGCTCCATAGGTAGAAACGTCATCCATGAAGACTTTAAAAACACTACTAATCTATTGTTGAAAAATACTAAGGAACAAGCATTGAAATGTTGCAGGGGCATTGCATAGATCGAATGGAATCTTACAATATGAAAAAGTCCCCCAGGGACTCATGAATGTTGTCTTGGCTTGATCTTCTAGCACAATTTGGATTTGGTTATAGCCACTATAACCATCCAAGAAGCTATAATACCAATGCCTAGATATGATGTCTAATACTTGATCCAGAAATGGCAATGGAAAATGGTCTTTAAATGTTGCCATATTGAACAACCTAAAGTTAATGCAAACTTGCCATTTGTCATCCTTCTTTGGAATAATTACTTATATGCTAACTGCCTTCCTAATATTGCATCCGATGCGATATCGCGTTGTCCCCTGCGATATCGTGTATGTGATATCGCGGTCCACCGCCATATCTATAAATAAGAGGAGGCAATCCCCTTATTCCTTATCCTAGGCTTAAAGTAGCAAAGCTCTGGTGGATTGATCACCCCAGAGATAGATTATTTTCCATATGCCTATAGTAGGAGTCCCCAAGTGAACGGATCTTTATTCGAGTAGCTTTGTACCTGAACGCAAGTTGTGTATGGCAATAAAGACAAGCTTTGTGGATAAACCTTGCAGTACATGGAATAGTTTTATTACATGTTATTTATTACCTACAGTAGCACAGTATGAGTACAACTTGATTACGAGCATTTATGAATGTGTACGGTTAGTTAAGGAATCAGTTACTCATCGCGATTAGTCTCTCTCACCCTCAACTCCTAGAACGTGGGATAAGTACAACTTGGTTATGAGCATTCAAGGATGTGTACGATTAGCCGAGGAATGGATGCTTATCACACTTAGGTTAGTTAAGTACCTCAGTATGACCACTTCGAGCACGTGCGTTATGTGTGGTCATCCCAGTAACGATTAGCATTTGGTAGCCACAATTGCATAGTTCAGGGTGTGTACGGTAAGTGGGAACGGATGCTGATGCTAGGGATTTAGTGCATTAGTTAGAGTTAGACTTAGTTTCTCAATCCTTTGCCTCTTAGCATAGGAGAAAAACATAAAATACCATAAAAATCATATACCTTAGACTTGCTTAACCATACACCATGACATATACAAGCAAGCCTGGGAAGACAATGATTAATTAACCCCAAGTGTTCCAAGTGGTGTGTAGGCATTTAGTCTGTAGAGTTCGACTGGATCATGCATGCGACGCTCGTATTCATATGGTTGAGTGTAGGAATATCTGCCACTCATCATTGGCACCATTGCAGGGGACTAAGTGTTTGTACACCAATTAGAACATAAGGAAATCATTCACATCATTGTGAGCCTTAACGAAGCTTCAAGTTAATTAGTTAATTAAGAACTTATATAACGGTGAATAGCACACCAATAAAAATGACTTCTTCTCACAAAGTTAATTCACCTAGGACTAACACTGAAGATAGTTGGCAACATACAATGCATAACCAAAACCAGCCAAGTCTTAAATAGTACAAGATAACATATGCTCATCCTGATGAGTATATTCCTAACTACACTTTTATCCTCCATCAAGATGAACAACTACGATGGAGAGACCTGCAAGGTAACATTGTGTTACCCTCGGACTGATTAGTCCCGAACATGTTTTTTTGTGCCTTGGCACAGATTGGCATGTAGGAACTATTCGCTGAATACATTGCTAAGGACTTTGATATGAGTGATTATTATCCCATAGACATGCAACGTAAGAGGGACTTAAGGTAGGAGAGTTAACACACATTGTCGAAGGGCAAGGCCCCGCACGTCCTTAGTGAAATAGGAGACAAGGAACCCCATATAATAGGTTCTTTAGCAAATGATGTCCCCCCTCCTCATGATGGTGAAGAGGTTAGGCATCAGAGCCTTCAATCAACTATACATACTATGGGTTCTGATCCCCATGAATGCCGACTGTTCATGGAAGGAACAACCACTCACACTAAGGATGGACACTTAGATCGTTATAATGATCGGGGCCGAAGTAGCTAAAGAGAAGGTAAGAAACATCACCATGATGATGGCTCCCCTTCCTCTTCTCCTTCATCTCACCACTCACACTCTCCTTCCACATTTGGGCATAGCCATCATGAACATAATGGTGAGGATAAAGGTAAAGAATATGAGAGACCTCGATAGGAAGGTCGAGAGATAGGACGAGGGCAAGGATTTAGGGAGAGTAGGGAACCACGTAGACATCACAGATGTCATTAAAGAGATGATCATGATGAACCCCTACTCGCAACCTGAAGTATGATTGACATTACAGAGGCTGTTAGGATTCCCACAAGGTACTTAAAAGATAGTTGGATCAGGCTTTTAGACATAAATAATATCCCACGTTTTGAAGGGTGATACAACGCTGATCCACAGTATCACTTACAAGCATTCCTTGATGCTTGTGCCTTGCAGAATATAGACAATGAGTGGAAGAAGCTTAAGTTGTTCCCAAGGACACTCATCAAAGAAGCAGAGAGCTGGTATCGGTCCTTAGAACCAAAAATCATCAGGAGGTGGAGTACGATGCTTGAAATTTTCAACAATAAATATCAGATGTACTCCAGAGTGTCCAATTTGTGTAAGTAGATCCAAGGCTAGAAACAAGGGGCTTATGAAACCTTGGATGCTACCATGGCCCGCTACTATACATTGCTACATCGTTGCCCAGACCACGGGTATGCTCAGCAGGATCAACTTTGCCACATCGTGGATGGGCTAAGGCACGAAACGAGACAAACCCTTGGGACTTATGCCCAAGGGAGGCTATCACAACTTAGAGCCCAAGAAGTACAAAGCTTGTTGGAACAAGTAGCACAAGAAGAGGGTGAGCTACGTAAGAGGGAAAGTGTGGAAGAATATAACCGTGATCCCTCCCTTTGCAAGAAGGGAGTGAAATTCTATGATGAGGAGGATGAGTCACCACTCGAAGAGCTGGTGAACCGAAAAACCTTGCCAATCCAAAAATTAACAACCAAGGTGTTGGCCAAGGTAGATCAAATGTGGGATTCCTTAGATTCAAGAATTGAAACAGTCTTGAAAATCATAGAAGAGTCTAAGGAGGAACAAAGTAGTGATACAAAAATGTAGAGAAATTTAAGCCCTGCACATAACAAGGGTAAGGGAAAAATTCCTATCTTTGATGAGGCTGTGAATTCTAACATAGATGATGATAGTGGATGTGAGGTGTGCTACTATGACCATCCTAAGGGATGTTGCCCAGTAATCTCACATCTGTAGGAGTCTGGGGTGTATGTGCTAAATCCAAGACTCAATCAATGGCAAACACCCCAAAGGTTACCTTATCCACAAGGTAACCTAAGGCAATTCCACCAACCACTAATGTATTATCCAAGTGGAACTCCACCATAGCCCATTGGACAATATCAGCAGTGGCAATACCCATAGTCATGGGGGATGCCACTACCAGCGCAATAGTACCCTTACCCGCAACTTGATCATTATGGTTATTATGTATAGCATCTAGTTTCTCCAGGTGACTCTACGGGTCACACTACCCCCCAACATCACTACCAAGTTTAGGAGTACTTCAGGAGGACTCCTTCTCCTTTGGGAGACATCTCACACTTATCCCATTCTCCAACTCCGTCTGCACCTCTTCCACCTATAGTTCTCATACAATCTATTCCAACAATGCAAGGGGAATTACCTACTCAACCACAGCAACATAACACCATGAGAGCTATAAATATTCAACCTAACACTAGTTCTGACAACTGTACAAAGAAGAGATCCTTCTTCAGAACCAGGAGCCTAGAAAAACTCTCACACCAACAAGCGATTGAGTACATGTATAGGCCTCAATCATCTAACCCTTCGGAGCACCCTTCAGTCCAAATGAACTGTACGCATACGGTTATGTTGGCATATACCGTAACCAACTGGATCAAGGTGGGCCATCTTCCTAGGAAACTATTTGACCCTGGGAGTCCCTTAATTTATTTGCAAATCACTAGGAATGCACCACATCAGGCTCTTCTTAACTCAGGATCTAAAGTCAACCTAATATCATGAGAAATGTATCAAGCCTAGAACCTACCCCAACTTAAGAAGAGTAATATCCAACTAGAGCTGGCTGACCAGTCCATCACCATTCCTTTAGGATTGGTGAAGGACATCATCACCACTGTGTGTGGGTGGTCATACCTTGCCGATTTCCTGGTGATTGAAGTTAACAATGAAGGGGGCTTCCCAATTATAATGGGAAGGCCATGGCTAAGTACAGTAGATGCGTACCTAGGGATCCGTGATCTTTCCTTGCAAATATATAAGATAAATATTTACAAAAAGATCAAGAAGAAGAAAGTTCCACGTATCACATACAGTGATTCATCGGGTGATGACATGGAGGAAATGTCTCCACATAATAGGTGTGCCCTTGAGACTTTGAAACAAAGATGCTTGTATGTAGCAACCACACAACCAGTAGTAGACACCCCATGGTTGACAGATACTCAAAGGAGCAAACAAATATGCATGGAATGAACTGAGGAGACAACTCATTCTAACAACAAAGGCATAGACACATTGGAATATGAGCATCGCCAACTTCCACCCCTCAACCTAAGAACATCAGTGGGGAGAAGTTGGGCACTTTTAAGAAATTCAAACAGGCACTCATTATTTTGAATATCTCCCTTACAATTTAGTCATGGGGGATATGGCCACCTATGCTAATCATATGGGGCCCTTAGTTCTTTTTAAGTTTTTGTTTTACACATTTTTGTTTTACACGTTTTTGTTTTATACATTTTTATTTTACACATATTTGTTTTACATGTTTTTGTTTTACAAATTTCTTTAAATTTTCTCATTTTTATTTTGAAAATTTCTTTAACTTTTCTTGTTTTTGTTTTCCAACATCATTGTACTTTTTTATTTTGTGTGTGTGTGTGTGTGCCATCCACCCTATAAGTTCATCACCTAATAAGTGTTCGGAATGATGGTATAAACTGTTTTTCATTGATTACTGATGTTTGGCTTTTACCTTTAAGTTACAATGTTGACACTAAGGTATATTCTTTTGATATGGTAGGTAATGAGTCCACTTCATCCATCCATCCACCAAAGTCTATGGTTCCTCTTGGCTTGGAAATGTACAGTTCCCTCTCTAATAAGAACTTTAATGAATCAATGATTGGGTACTTCTTAAACTAAGAAAGGACTCAAGGTTTGAAAAGGGTGTGACATCAAGGGAACTTGATGCATTTTTGTTGGCCATTTTCTTGGGTGCTTGGATGTTTTCTTCTTGAGTTTTCTTGCCGGTCCGATATTACCCACTTTTCGGAAGCTGAGACAATAAAAATAAAAAAAGTATTTGCATGGTGTGGTTCTCATGCACAAAAACACAAAAAAAAAACCAAAGTGAGAATTCAAAGCACACCCCTTAGATGAAATAAATTTTGGCTACAAGCACTGGTTATGGAACCAAAGTGTTCCCTCTAACTAAGGCCCTTCTCGCTTCCCATTCTCTCCTTTGTTTCGTTGGAATAGTGGTGGCTCTTGGAGATGCATTCTTGTTACTCCAGTGGATGGTTTGGCCAAGTGTATTGATGCGAAGTCACTGGATGTGGTTGGTTTGAGGCTAGAGTTGGAATGAGATTTTCCAAGTAACATTAATCATGAAACACACAAGGGGCTATACACCACCTTGTTCTTGGGATTCCATTCCATCCTCTTCTCTCCACCCTTCTCTCCACTATTCACCTCATTGCCAATTGTATCATTAGTGTATATTTTAGTAGATACATTGTTTTCTTTTTGGTCAATTCTCATGGTTAAGACTTTAACTCTTATTCCAAAGGACATTCCTAGAGCCTACAGAATCTTTGAATGTGGGTTTGTCAAGGCACTAAGGGCATGAGCCTGCTTTGGGGAGGACCCATTGACATTCCTATTTGGTGCATTAGTTAACTTCTTTTTCTTAACATTGTGCAATTGATTTTATTTTGTTCATTTCCATCTTGACATCTATTTTATCGATGTCCTTGTTGTCTCTTTTCCTTCCTCTTTCTTGTTCTTATTCTTTCTCCATTCTATCGCTACCAGAGGTTCGCGATTAGTCATGGGGGTATGGGGCCTGATTTTTTGATTTTCTCCTAGCCCCAAATTTTTTTGATTTTCTTCCTACCCCTACACCTTTGGTAGTCATCATTTATATATTCCTAGATCTGTATCAGCCATGCCACAACCCAACTAATGGAATTACACCAAAGCAAGGTATAACCACATTGAAATTCATTTACCCTTGCTGATATAAGATTGTGTTGTATGCAGATGGTGATCATGCAACAACAGACCAGATCTGGAGGGAGCACTTGGAATGGAGTAATGCTGAAAGCAGCTATGTAAGGAGCAAGATTGATGATGCGCTTACAGATGGATAAAGAAAGGCGTAATCTGGGCATTAGCAGCAACAAGACTTCTTCTCTTTTCTCCTCTTCTCTTCTCTCTCCTCTTTTCTCTCAAGCTTCCAAATATGACTTGATGTCAATCTAAGAAGGTGTTCACCCTTGTTTTCATGAACACCAGTTTTATCAAGTCTTATAATAATGATCCATTCACATGTCAACCCATTAGTTCCATTCCCTCAATAATTCCATACCTATCCAATATCATTGTAATGAAATCAAGGACGAGTTTTCATTTAGTCATGGGAGTATGATGGGATGCGATATCGCGTACGTGATATCGCATCATCCCCTGCAATATCATGTACACGATATCACGGTCCACCGGCATATCTATAAATAAGAGATAGCACTCCCCTTATTCCTTATCCTAGGCTTAAAGTAGCGAAGCTCTAGTGGATTGATCACCCCAGAGATAGATTATTTTCCATGTGCCCATAGTAGGAGTCCACAAGTGAATGGATCTTTATTCGAGCAGCTTTGTACCTAAACGCAAGTTGTGTATGGTAATAAAGATGAGATTTTTGGATAAACCTTACAGTACATGGAATAGGTTTATTACATTTTATTTCTTACCTATTATTTATTACTTGCAATAGCGTGGTATGAGTACGACTTGGTTACGAGCATTTATGAATGTGTACGGTTAGTTAAGGAATCGGTTACTCATCACGATTAGTCTCTCTCACCCTCAACTCCTAGAATGTGCGATAAGTACAACTTGGTTACAAGCATTCAAGGATGTGTACGGTTAGCTGAGGAATGGATGCTTATCACACTTAGGTTACTTAAGTTCCTCAGTACGACCACTTCGAGCACGTGCGTTACGTGTGGTGATCCTAGTAATGATTAGTGTTTGGTAGCCACAGTTGCATAGTTCAGGGTGTGTACAGTAAGTGGGAATGGATGCTGACGCTAGGGATTTAGTGCATTAGTTAGAGTTAGACTTAGTTTCTCAACCCTTTGCCTCTTAGCATAGGAGAAAAACATAAAATACCATAAAAATCATATACCTTAGACTTGCTTAACCATACACCATGACACATACAAGAAAGCCTAGGAAGACAATAATTAATTAACCCCAAGTGTTCCAAGAGGCGTGTAGGCATTTAGTGTGATGCTCGTATTCGTATGGTTGAGTGTAGGGATACCCACCACTCATCACTATTTGAGATGGAATAGATGAACCCTGGCTTGAGGAGTTGTTCAATTTTCTCTTTGATGATTTGCTTCAATTTTGGGTTCAATCATCTCTATGGCTATCTTCTAGGATTCATGGCTAGGTTAGTGTAAATGCAATGCTAACATATTTTTGGATCAATTCCAGTCAACTCAAGATATGACCAAGTAAAGGCTCTTGACCATTTATTAACCACATTCAACAACTTTTCTTTTTGCATAGAAACAAGTTTGGCATTAATTATGATTGGTTTACCATTATTTAAAAATGCATATTCCATACCAACTAGTAAACTTTTTAGCTCTAAGGGCTCTTGCTTAAAGTTATCAAGGATTTTCAACTCTCACCAATAGGTATCATCTTCTTCTTCAAAGAGTTGGAAATGAACTTGTTCAATTTTGTTCATGCCTTCAACATAAGAACATGTTAGGCTCGTAGTTGGTTCTATACATAATGTGCTATTATCTATGTTAGCTATCAGCCACTGGGCGTCCTCCTATTTTGTGGATGCTATGTACAGACACCTTTGAATATTGATTTCTTATGTGCACTAATTACATGCTTTAATGTATGTACTCTTGATGGACTAAATATTTTGCATGCAATTGCACTTGTTATCATTGTATGCGATGCATGGAATACACTTTTTCTCTATTTTTGTCCAATTCATTTTCTTTGGATATTTATACAGATAGATTCCTTATACCCATACATACGTTGACCATGCTTAACCAAGCTCTTTCCATAATTATGGGGAAGTCACTTTTGCAATTTTCAACCTTGATCACCAGAAAATCAGTAGGATAGAACCACCTACAAACTATGGTCACAATGTTCTCTACTAATCCCAGAGGAATAGTAGTTGAGTAATTTACTAATTCTAGACAAATGCTGCTCTTCTTAGGAGGTGGTAGGTTTCAAGCCTTGTACATGTCATGGGAAATGAGATTAACTTTGGAACTATAGTCAAGAAGAGCCTTGCATGGCTTATGTCCAATGATCTCTAGGTAAATGAGTGGACTTCTTGGATTAGATCTTTTTGTGGAAAGATTGCTAGGCTTGATCTAGTCAAAAATGGCATGAGTTACCATCACAATGTGAATCCAAGGTGGCACTTAGTTTGAAGGACACTTGAAGGTATTTGATGTAGAGGATGAGGGTGTTGGAGATGCAAGTTGATCAACTAGACTAGATTGTGAGGGTTGAATAGGACTATTGGGTCGAAAGAAAGGTCTTTTCTAGATCAATTGTCTAAAGTACTTAGCTAGAAAGCTAGGTATGAATGTATAGCCCTCGTAACATTTTGTTGTTATGGCTATGGAGAAATCTCATCATGTATGGATAAAGAAAGAGGTAACTAGGTTGAAGGCAGAGGTGTGTATGTAGACAGGTGCAAAGGATGGTATGGATATGGATTTTTCCCTCAAGAAGATGATGAATGTGTTTGGTGATACTTTGGAGGGTAATAGTGATGCTAAAATGAGGTATGACTTGTAGAACTTCTTGGGGAGACATGTTGCTAAACATAGTACCTATATGGATTTGGATGCCTATAAGGGTACTGCTACTTTGGTGGTGGCATTCCCCACAACTGTGGTTGGTGCCACTGTTGGTATTATTCATAAGGTTATGGATAATACTACAGCTTTGCCCTTACTTCTTTGGTAGGCATGTTTAGCTTTTTTTCACCTCCTATGGTTATAATCACCATTTTGTTGTTTGGATTCTTTCATAATTCTCATAGCTGTTTGAACTTTTTCATCAAAAGAGTCCCATAATTTGCCAACCTTGGACAAAATATCAGAAATAGATTTTTGGATGGGTAAGAACTTCCTATTCATAATTTCATCAAGTGATGACTCCTCATCACAAAATCAGACCTCCCATTTTTTGATGGAAGGGTCCCTATTATACTCTTCTACGCTTTCCCTTTTTCATAGCTCACATTCTTCTTTTGCTACCTACTCAATTAGCCTTTGGATCTGATGAGCTCTCAGTTCAAAAAATATTCCTTCGGCACACATCCCAAGAGTCCTTATAGTTTCTACTTTGAGCCCATCTATGATGTGATGAAGTTGTTTCTTTGAAGAATAACCATGGCTAGGGAATTAATGTAATAATGAATAGTATCTACCCATGGAAACATCCAAGGGTTCATGTGTTCAATGTTTCTAGCCTTGGATTTTCCTTCTTAGATTAGACACTCTAGAGTATGTCTAATATTTATCATTAAATAGCTCTAACATGGTACTTCATCTACAAATAGATTCCAACTCCAAAGACCAGTACCAATATTTTAGCTTCCTTGATGAGTGTCCTAGGGAAAATCTTGAGTTTTTACCACTCATTTTCTATGTTTTTTATGGCACAAGCATCATGAACAGATTGTAGATATGTTTGCATATTCGAATTGTATCCCCCCTCGAAGCTTGAGATATTGTTCATGTCTAAGCAGTTGATTTGAGTATCCTTCATATGCCTAGTTTGAATTCTAATTGTCTTTATAATGTTTAACATACTTTAGATCACTAATTAAGGTTTATCATCATCACTACATCATTGATACCAATGATGGTTTTGGCTATCCCTTTAGTCTTGGTAGCCTTCACAGTCATTATTGTCTGATTGATCACCTTCATCACGATTATTTTGATGGAAGATTCTATGAGAACTGATAGATGAAGATGAATGTTTGGATCCCTTGCTATTGTGACGCTTGCCCAAGTCCCTACCTTGGCTATCACTTTTTCTTGAATCTAGTTTATGAATAGTGGATTGTAGCTTCAAGTTTACACCCTCATCACCAATGATAGGGGATGGAGAATCTTCATGTTGAGAACCTTCAAAGGGAGGATCATCATTATCATCTTGATCTAGTAGGAATAAGGGATTAGTAAAATGTTTTCCTTTCATAGCCTCGTAAAGCTTCTCCTAACATAGATCTCACTTGCATTGTATTTCAATGGGATAGTATTTTTGAGTATCATAATCATTCACAATGTATTCTTCGTGAAGACCTACAATGCCCAACTTCTTAAGATTTTGAAACAACATTTTGGGCATAGATCTATTGGGGGGCAAGATGATATTGCCCTCCATACTCATCTAGATGAGTATATACCACTTTGCACTCCTATGGAACTAGCAATTTAACATCTTTATGCTTGTGAGAAGAAGAAATTTTTCAATATAAAATAAAATCTTAGTGTGTTTTTATAATTCTATGTATAGAAAGAATGATATTGACCTTGAGGTTCATACAACGATATTATAGTATTCACTTCAACCTAAATAATGCATGTTTCAACAAACAAAGTTCCTAGCAATGGCACCAATGATGAGTGGTGAGGTAGGCATGTATTTATAGTTAAAAACTAGCATTGCATTGATGGGGCATCATCAATGCATGATAAGATGCATCCACTAGGCCTTGTTGATGAGGCCCAATCAACAAGGCCTCATCAATGCATCCAACTAAACATGACTCATCACCTCAAGAACATAACTTCCTCCCATAGGGATTCATTGAACCTATTTAGCTAACATGAAGCTTTTGTGCAAAACATTGGTAAATTAGTGGCAATGTTGCAAAGCTTCACGAGTACACTAGAAACATTAGAGTGAAGTCTAGGCAAGGAGTTAACCTCCATGTCTTTGTTAGAGTTCCACTCCATGGATGGTACTATACAAAGCATAAAATGCAATCATACAATGTAACCTTAAATAGCCATAATGCAAACAAAGCCTACAAATGAAGCACATAAAAAAAATCCTTACCTATCATAGGTGCAACCTGATGCAATCAATTGATGATGTCCTTAGGCATCCCACGTAGGAACTCCACTTTTTTTGAAGTCTC
Source organism: Gnetum montanum (assembly GCA_015680685.1). Lineage (NCBI taxonomy): Eukaryota > Viridiplantae > Streptophyta > Gnetopsida > Gnetales > Gnetaceae > Gnetum > Gnetum montanum. The sequence goes on along the minus strand of MNCI01013865.1, from coordinate 328,929 downwards.
TACCCATGGTTCTGCATAAAACTCAGGGATGGAAGCTTGTGCTGGTGGCTTTGGAACAACTATAAGAATAACAATCATTGAAAGGTTATGATGACAACCAAATATAACCAACAATATATAACAAAAATAGTGAGGCATAAGCACACCTAGCTCCTCCTCCTCCTCCTCCTTTGGGATGATTACAAGAGAGCTACCTAGTACTATCTCACCAAATAAGGCATCTAAATCATCTATACCTACATCAACATATCCTTCAATCATAGGTTTCTTTAGGAGTGCTTCTTCTACATGCCTTTATTTTTCCTCTATAGTAGCTTGGGCTACTATAACTTGACACTTGTCTACAACCATAGCACATAGAAAATGAATTAACGCATGAAATCATAAAATAGCCATAAAATCTTAAAACATTAAAATAGCCAAATTTAAACAATGCATACCTACAATTGCTTACTATGATGGCTTAAGCTAAATATTAAGATTCTTTGGGGTAGGTTGATCTAATGCTAGGGGTGCCTCCTTCATAGTCATCTTGAGTTTCTCTCTAGTTGCCCCTTTGGCCTCCATGTGCCATAATCTAGCATCCTAGAAACTAGTAGAAAATGAAAGGGGCTCATCATCATAAATACTATCAAGAGACTCGTACTGCCTAACATCAGATTTCTTAGTGGTGATGGATAATGTCTCATCCACCCCCTTTGGTTGGTTCTGGACTTGTATTATTGGATAAATATGTTTTATCAAGGCCTAGAAAGTTATCTTGGGTCTTTGAAAACCCATCACCCATTTCTATATACCACTAAAAGCTCTTCAAACCTCTTGAGATAACCTACAGATAATGCAAAGTGCATATGGATTATCATATAGGTGTTAACAAAGAGTCTAAGAATCTCCTCTTGAAGACCAATAGCCCAATCAAAATTGATGCCCTCCATCAAGACCTTATTAAAGGTCCACCGTTGAGCTAGGTTGATTACCTTCTTTTGTGATAGTAGTTTGGGAAATGCATGAGACCTAAACAAAGGATATGATTCCTTTACATCAGGACTCATGAAGCTATCCATCAAAATTCTAGAGTGGCTGATGCTGGCACTAAACCACTCTGGAACTTCCTCATGATGGCCTAATTTCCTCACTATCCTAGTGGGAACCTTGGATCCATCAGTAGGGATCCTAAACAAGTCATGAAAATGGCTAACACCTACATCAATGTTTCCCTTAACACATTAGATGATGATGCTAAATCAACCAACCTCCTTATCAAAGGAGTTGATAACATGCAACATCTCCATAGTGGGAATGAAAGGAATAGGTGTCATAAATACATCAATAAAATCTACATGCTAGATGTTTGCTTGAACATATCTAGGTGCCTACCCTTTAGACACTCCTATGCTAATGCCACATCATCAAACTTTAGGATGAGGGTTTCCTCATGATGTGAATGTGAAAGTGGTATAGTGACATTAGCTAAGGTGGAAGGTCTTGTGAAGAAATAACCAAAGGTCACTATCCATATGAGAAATTTTAACAACCAAGAAAAGCAATAAAACACTTAATGCCATAAAACACCAGAAGCTACATGTTCACCTTTACTTTTTTTCTATGATGTGAAAGTTCCAGCTACAAGGGTCTAATCCATGCTATCGGCATCTACCTACCAATTGTGCATCATCTTATCATCCTTTCACTTCTTGTATACAAGGATAATTCTAGAGGCATATTCATCAAAGTCCTCACTTAATTGTTGGTACACACTGGCTCTAATTTGGGGGCTCCTAGTGAATTCATCCAAAGAAGTTTGAGCCACTGCTAGGATTTGGTCATTAATGATCAAGCCTTGATCATTAACCTTGTACCTGTAAGAAGTTAAATTAATGAAGTTAGGTAATATAATCAAGCCAAAACCATAAAAACATTATAAAAACTATGTTTATCCTTGCAGATGATACACAGTGCCAAGTGGGTTCTAGAATAATGTGTGGGCTCTATCTGCCACCATTAAGGTATTATCAGTATTATATTGAATATACTTTGGCATGGTCTAGATCATTGAAAGGTAGTGTGAACTTACAACATCTATGGGTCCCTCTGTGGTCTTAGAAACTAATTTATTAGTAATATACCTAGTAATCAGTCTAGATGCCTAAGGCAACAAGGTCTCCATACCAACCTCGACTACATCCATAGACAAGTGTGACCACAACATCACGCTGAAGTTCCTAAGGAGGCAAGCAAGGAAGTTTCTTGCCCTAGGCTGAAACCACAATGAGAGCTTCCCAAGAGGCATCTTGTATGGTGGAGTATTAGTCTTGGGATGACCAATGTAGCACAAAATGCCAACTAGCTCCACTATAATGAGAATAGGCCTCAAGACAACTCTACATGAACAAAACAAAAACATTGTGACCAATTACAATTTCTTAAAAATTTAGAAAAAACATCTAGTTAGAGGTGAAATTAGCCTCTGTAAAAAGACCTAAGGTGTTTATCTAAATTGACTTAAGGAAATCCATAAAAAGCATTATTACAACCTATTATATTTATTTAACAAATTTAGACAAAACACCTAGTTGGAGGTGAAATTAGCCTATGTAAATAGCTCTAAGGTGTTTATCTAAATTAGTCTACGTAATTCCACAAGAAGCAATTATTACAACCTACCATATCCTTGCATCTTAACCAATTTAAATTTCTCAACAAATTTAGAAAAATATTTATAAGTCAAAGGTGAAATAAGCCTTTGTAAAAAGCTCTTAGATGTTTATCTAAATTAACTTGAGAAATTCCATAAAAGCATTGTTACCATATTTCATAACCTTTATAGCCAAAACATTATAGCCAAAACTATGTATTAGTCTAAATTATGCATAAATTTATAAAAAGCATTTAAAGTATGCATAAATTTGAAAAAAAAAAAACAAGTCTAAGTTTAGAGAAAAGCATCTAAAATTATGCAAAGCATGCATAAATTTGAAAAAATAAGAAAGATATCTAAATTATGCACAAATTTAGAAAAAACAAGATAAACTTAGAAAAAGTCATGAAGCCATCATAAAAAATTATTTAAATATAAAAATCTTTTACTCTTATTAAAAAAGAAAAATTAAGAATATTAATCACTTGTATTTTGGGTAATGTACTACAACCATGAGTTTTGCCTTGATTCATAGAACCTTAGCAAAAAATTCATGAAAAAATCATTTCAAGTCCAATTAGAGTGATTCCACCTCCATTGGAAAGCTAAAGCTAGAGACTATGCAGCCATGATGGAAAAATGGCAAAAACCATTTTTTTCTTATAAAAATTTCATAAATCTACATGAAATGACAAAAGTGGCACAAACAACCTAGCTATGCAATGTTAGAAAAGTAGCCATAACTCCCTCATTTTAAAGACAAATTAAACAAGACAACAACCATTGAAAAAATAAATAAAGGGCTACAAAACCATTACCTTTAATGTCACAAATATGCATCCATTTTATTGGGGGGAAATACACATCATAAAAAAACTTCAAAAATCCCAATGCCTAAATTTCATATAGCCATTAAAATAGTCAAAATAGTCAAAAATCATTAAAACCCATTAAAATTCACATCACAATAATAGGGTATGATTTTGTTAAAATTTAATTTTAACAAATCATAAGACCTATGTTTGAGAAAAGTGATCATATGCAAAGATTTTGAGAAAAAATCACAAAACAACAAGTCCTATTTTCAAAATCTAATCTACAAAAGCTAAAGAAATAAAGCAACTATAGATCTACATTGGAGTAGCCAAAATAGGATATGGGATTTTATTAAAATTCCATTCTAATCCATCTGCTAGAATAGATTTGAAAAAATAGCTTGAACATCTAAAAAGCAAAAAAAAAAAAAAAAAAAAAAGTAAATCATAAAAAACAAAGGTAAAAAAGGTAGAATTACCTACCTTGGAGTAATGATAGATGGGGCTTAAATGAAGATAGGCTTGGGAACCTCTAATAACTCCCTTGAACACTCATCCACCCTCTAAATTGTGGGGTTCTTGCTCTTTCCTCCTCTCTATTTTGGTACCATGGTAGGCTCATCGTTGAGAAAGAGAGAAATTAGAAGAGGATGAGAGTTCTATGTTGGCTATAGGGGAGATGGGAGGCTTCCATGCTTAAGATTAGTTGTGCCTACCACAAGAATCTCTATCAAAGCTCTCCTCCAATGTGTTGTTGTTGAAAGATAACAATTATGATCAAAATTTGAAAAATTTGATTTATAAAACCCATCTAAAACCTAAATGAAACCCCAATTGCTAATTCAGTGCACCATGACTATAAGTGCATTGAAGAAAAAGCGGGGAAGTCTAGTTCATGATCGTTTTAGAGGAAGAAACAACTTCACTTTTCAAAATTCTAAATTGCTGGATTATGGGACCTACCATACACCTTTCATTTTAGAAAAAATTTTCATCAATCCTAAGATTTCTTACTAGTTTTGACACTTCAAACATTATGGAAACCTTGATTTAATACTTCCATGGTGGGAATGTCATGCCCATGCACATGCATGGTTGATTGAAGTGAAAACTAGGCTAGATCTGAGTTTTATGGTATGTCCATGCTAGGAATTCAACCCTCCATGCTATGTAGCATGGAAATTAAGGGGAAAAACAATTTGAAATTCATAACTACATTAAAACAACATTAACCAAGCTTGTATGCACTCTAGGACCTTGTCAACATCATTTGGAGCTTTCAAACTTCAAGAAGCTAATGTTAGAAGGTCAAAACTCTATTCCTTCTTAGTTTCCATGTTGAGATCTCCATCCCTAGTGTGGAAAGAATGGAAGAAGTTAAAAAACACTTAGAAACACTCAAAGATACTAAAACTTGATGCCAAACCCTAGTCCTCAATCCTAGTGTCCCTATAAGTTGACATGCATAGTTGATTGAGCTAAAAATTAGCCTAGATCTAAGTTGCATGATTCTTCCATGTTGAGGATATATTTCTCCATGCTGAGGGTGGTATCCCCAACGTGTAAACCAAAAGGGAAACTTGTTTGGAGCTCCTAAACACCTTAGAATAACATCAAATGACCTTTCATGTGCTCTAGAACCTTGGTAGTAGCTATTGGAGCCCGTAAAATTTACAAAATTGATCCTAGATTACTAAAAATTCATTCCCTATTGTTTTCCATGCCAAGCTTTCCATCCCCAATGTGTATGAAACTAAGGAAGGCAGAAAACCACTTAGTGATGCCCAAAACTATCCAATTTTTACACAAATCCATAGCCCTTGACCTTGGTAATCATGGGAGGTAACATCCATGATCGATTGTGATCCAAATTGGTCAAGATCTAAGATGATTACTTCCTCCATATTTGAGTAGCTTTCCCAATGTGGAAACAAAAGGAGAAGTTTCTTTTCCACTTTTGGAGGCAATATAACACTCCTAGTAGCCAAAGATCTTCCTTGGAGAAGCCTAGGACCTCATAGCCTCAAGATTTCACCTGTTTGACCTCATTTCAACCTCCAAAACCTATTCCCCCTATTCTTCCATGCTAGAGTGACTCTCCTAGTGTGGAAATAGTGGGGGGAGGGGGAGGATGGCAAGAAGACCTCAAGTAACCTTAAAAAGCCTTCAAACATGCCCAAAATTAGCTAGAAACTTGCAAAATCAAAGTTTGTAGCCTTAGGGACCTAGAAACCTAGTGAAAGTGCTTCAAAATCATTCTGAATCCATAAAATTAGGTGTCCCCTTATTTTTCCATATTAAGGATACTATGCCAAGTGTGTAAAAATGGAAAAAGTTATTTCAACACCTATTGACCCTCAAAATGACCTCAAATTGCCTTAGAATGAAGTTGGGAGATGCACAAGTTCCAAATCTAAACTTCAACCACCTATTTGACCATGTTTAACCTTATTTTTTCTTGTATTTTGGTATCACATAATGAATCCCCCTCTTGTCCATGCTAGTTAGTGTGGAAATAAGGGGGGAGGACATCAGAACCTACCTTTTGCTCCTTATAGACATCTGGGAAGTCTAATTTTGATGGATCTAACCTTGTGCTACCTTGGGAGGAGCTTAATTTTGGACCTTTGAGCATTCCAAAACCTTTTTTCCATAGTCTTCATACTAAGGGCCCTTGTTTCCACATTTAGTCCAATGTGAAAGCCTCAAAACACTAGATTTTTAGTTCTAAACATCCTAAAAAAAAACCTTGATTGATGCTTGAACTCATCTAACATCCTTGTAGCCTCAAAACATGGCCCATTAAGGCCTAAAACTAAAAACCTAACCATTTTTACTTATATTAACCAAATTTGATCATATATAGCCTATTTTGCTTAATTTTTTATGTAATGTTTTGACTCGTTTTTGGACTTATGTTGCTTGGATAACCTTGTTGACCTTCTATGGCCTCTATACAACATTATATGTTCTTTGTTTGTCCTATTACATCTCTGTTTGTATTTTTTTGACCTTAAATGATATCACATAGTTGGGTTTAACCTTCCTTCATCACAATTTGACACCATATGACAATGGCCTACTAAGACCTTAAACTAGAATCATAATCCACCAAGACTTTAAACTGGCATCACAACCTGCTAAGGCCTTAAACAGGAAAAATTGTGACATTTATTGATCATTTGTGGCCTTAATCTTTATACTTCCCATTTTTTGACCTTTATGTGACCTTTGTTTGCCTCTATTTCATTTTTCCAAGTTGACCTTATCTAATTGATGAACTTTGATGGCCTTAATTGCATTAGATTTGCATGTGTTTATGACATTTTAATATTATTTATTAAGTTTTTTCAAAGTGCCAGTTAATACGCTTTTGGTTTATATGCAGGATTAAAGTATGGGTATGTAGGAGTAAATTAGTTTGCCTTTGTCTCTACATGGATCTAATGGTGATATTAAATGGTGTATCAACCTTAATTGCCTAGATCTTGAGCTTGAGAGTCTTGTAGACCACATAACCTCAATAGAGAAATCTCTTTAATGGCTTGAAAACCTAGTCAAAGCCCTTGATTTAGAAGTAGGAGACATAACCAAAGATCCTCTAGTTGAGATGCCTATCACAACACACAGTGGATGAGGAGAAAACACTTAAACTAAGTTCCTTGTTAGAGCCTTAATGTGTCCAAGACATTACTAAAGTCTTACAAAATAACATTAAGGAATTTTCCTAGTCATATGAAGATATGTTGGGCCTAGACCCACATCTATTTTAGCAAAACATCATATTGAACCATAGCATTAGACTAGTTAAACAAAAATTACATAAGATTAGACTTGATTTGGCCTTGGCAGTTTGTAATGAAATCTTAAAGATCTACCAAGTAGGTTTCATTAGGGCTATCAATTATGCAAAATGGATATCCAACATAGTGATAGTCTCTAACAAAAATGGAAGTATCCATATTTGCATCAATTTTTGAGACCTAAATAAAGCAACCATCAAGGATGACTTCTCTTTGCCTAGTATTGATCAACTTATTGATACTATAGCTAGACATGCCTTGTTGTGCTTTATGGATGGATTTTTGAAATATAACTAAATTAGGATCAAACTAGAACACCAAATTAGCCTAACCATTATGAGCTTATGGTGTACTTTTTGTTATACGATGATGTCCTTTGGCTTTAGAAACACCGAAGAAACATACCGGGTAGCCATGACCTATATCCTTAATGATTACATGTTAGGTTTACTTAATGATTACATAGATGACAAAGCCATGAAGTCTAAGATAGTCGATGACCATGCTAATGACCTAGATCTTATGCTTCAAATATGAGATTAGGCTTAATCCTAAGAAGTATGTCTTCAAAGCCGCAACTGACAAGATGCTTGGTTTTATAATCTTTGAAGTGGGGATACATGTATATCATAATAAGGTTAAGGTCCTATCCAAATTTGTATCACCTACCAACCTTAAGGAGCTTTAGGGATTACAAGGTAGATTATAGTTTATTTGCAGGATTATTGCTAGGCTTACAAATAAGTTGTAACCCATGCAACACTTTCTTAAGAAAGGAGTTCACTATAAGTAGATAGCTCAATGCCAAGAGGCCCTTGAAAACCTTAAGCAAGAGTTAACAGAACTACTAAAAGTCTATTCCTTGCAAGAGGGCAAACTTTTTTACATTTATCTCACCATATCTAATACATCAATTGCCTCTCTACTCTATCAGAAGTATGATGATGGGACAAAAATGCTTGTATACTATCTTAGTCATGCATTTGTTGTCCACAAGACCCAATACACTAAGGTGGAGAAGTATTATCTAGCACTAGTCTTCTCTCTAAAGAAATGGAGATACTACCTCTTTAGAAGCCAAGTTAACATAATTTGCAAGGACAACATACTTAGAGCCATAATAACTGACATCTAAAAAAGTAGCCACATAGCCCAATGGAAAGAGACAATCGTAGAATTTGATCTCCATTATTTCTCTTAAGGTTAGGCTATAGCCGTACAACTTACAGTTTCACCTATTGATGACCAAAAAAACATAGACCCTAATTTCCCTGATGAACACATAACATAGTTAGCTAAGTACCTAAGGATTATGAGGTAGTTATGAACTTCAAGGAAGCTTCAACTACCCATGGGGCTAGTGCTTCTTCCATCATAACATTCCTATCTAGTGAGATCGAATCCTTTACCTATCATTTTGGGATTTCATGTACCAACAACATAGCAGAATATGAATGCTTGATCAGAGGGATGATGGTAGCTTATGACCTAGGAATTAGACACCTATCCATCAAAGGTGATTCACAACTCGTGGTTATCTAAGTAACTGAAGCCTATGCATGCAAAGCTAAGCATTTACAACCTTACTATGACCTAGGAAAGAAATTATCACAATAATTCATAGATGTTAATATCAAACACATACCTTAAAATGAAAATTCCATAGATGATGCAATTGCAACACTCTCCCTTAGTGTGACACTAGATGTGTTTAGCAAGTTATCCACCTTAACTATGGATTGCACTACTTCCATCACATAGAACACTAAGGATACCTTTGTGGCTATCGTTCATACTACTCCTCCGAAGGAGTGCTATGATGATCAAATTTTACCTTATGCATGGTGAATCCTCACAAGGCTTAACTACTTCTCAGAAGGATTCCATACATAACTGATTGAAGTAGTATATCATCATAGGTGATTACACATTATGTTGATGATCCTATGATAGCATGCTCCTAAGGTGCTTAGGTAAAACGAAAGCCAGAATAGTCCTAGAGGAGGTTCACAAGGGAGTCTGTGGAGGACATATAGGACCTAGATCCATGGCTGCTAAGATTAGGCAACTAGGTTACTATTGGCCTCCTATGAAAAATGACTGCCTACAAAAAGTTAAGTAATGTGACACATGCTAATGATATAGCAACCTAATACGTCTATCACCAACTGAGTTACATATGACCTAGATAACATGATGATTTCAATGATGGGGGTTGGATATCATTGGATGTATAAGGCTTAAGTCTAACATAGGACATAGCTTCATCATTACTGCAACCAAATACTTCACCTACTAGATTGAGGCTATTCCTCTAAGGAAGAGCACATCCAAACAAGTTTGCAAGTTTATCCTAGACAACATTGTAGCTCGTTTTAGTGTACCCATGACCATAGTTACAGACAATGGACCTTAATTTAGTAGCCAAGAAATGAAGGATTTTTTCATGACCTAGGCATTAAACATTCTTTCTTGTTACCTTACTATCCTCAGCCAATGGACAAGTAGAATCAAGCAATAAGTCCATCATCAACTTGCTCAAGAAGATGCTTAACAATAGCAAGCAGAAGTGTCATGCGTAGTTTGTCCATGCACTATGGGCATACATAACAACCTATCACATGACAACTAGCATGACCCCTTATAGCCTTGTTTATAGTTTTGAAGCTATTTTACCTCTTGAATTGTAGGTGCCATCACTTCAAGTAGCTTTGATGGATTTTAACAACAGAGAGCAAAGAAAGGAATTGTAGACAACATCATTGGATTCAGTGGAGGAAGGACATATGTAGGTGCTTGCTCACATTGAGCACTATCAAGAGATATAGAAGCAAAAACATCAGCATAACTTGACCATGCGCAAGATCAAGGAGGGAGACCTAGTCCTCAAGGCCATCCATGAGCATATGAACAAATTCTTAGCCAACTAGGAAGGATCCTTTCTTCTCTCTAGAGCCTATAGAAAGCATTTAAAATAGTCAACATGAATGAAAATGAGTTGACCAATCTAGTCAATCATTCCTATTTAAAGCCATAGTACATGTGGCTAATAGATCATCAACAAGAAAGCTTGCATCCAATAGTTAGCTATGACCTTAAATTGGCAACATGGCCTACCAGGGCCTTAAACTTGTACCATGGCCCACCATAGCCTTAAAATAGAAACATTGGTAACCTGGGTAGCTTGATCATCATGTGGCCTATATGCATTGTAGCATTACAATATGCAGTGGTGTTTTGTATTCTTTATTAGTGCCTCTTGGGCCAATCCTCCAAGCACAACAAAGAGGATCCATTGAAACACCATAAAATTTTTCATGTTATAATTAATCTCTATCATGTAGCTTTCATCCTATGAAACCTAAGGCAAAATTTCATTGTAAATGTAAAAATTGTAACCCACAATGGAAAATTTCACATACTTTCTACTTTTGGGGCTAAAAATATCACATAAGTGGTCAAAGCCTCATTTTCCAAGTGAAAAAGGTCACATAACATCTATATTTGGGCTTGGGTTGGGGTCAAAAATGCCCTTTGGGATGCCAAAAAAGGTAATTTGATGGGTTTTATGGGGGTATGAATTTCTCTATGCTGGAAACACTTGTAGGGAGATAGATCACAATGTGGAAGTGTTGGGGGTTTGAAGACTTTTCCCCCTTCAACATAAAGACCAAATGCACAATTTGGAAATTTTCCCCCTCAACCTAGAAAGTTTTTACCTAGCTTGGAAATATTTCCCCTAGCATGGAAAATTCAATCCCCCAATGTGGAAGCCACAAAAAAGAAAAATTCATCAAGTTATGCACTTCAACATTAACTAGCCACTTCAACAAGCATGGTGGAGAGATCAACATGGAAGGTGTGCCCCAGCTACTATTTATAGTAAATGGAATGGCCATGGGGGAAGCACTTTCTATGTATAGTAACCCTCCAAACTTGGGCATTCATGTCACCTAAATTTGGTAGCCAATTTGTAGCAAAATTACATCAAATTTACACCCTCATTCATGGCCTAAAGACCCTTTAAAAGCCAAACTCCAATATCATTTATAGGTTTAGCAATTTTAAACAAGGGGTTCTAGCAATTTTCTCATATTTAGACATTTTTGACCATTATCAAGTAATTCACATACACAAAATTTCACACTTGGGACATTTTTAATCACTCAAGAGCTCTTGCAAGTTTCCATACTTGCATCCTCTTGAACCCTAGCATGAAAGTAATGAGGCCTTAAGATTTGGTGGATTTTTGGTGTTAATGCTACACTTCTAGGATTCCAAACCTAGCATGGAGTAACTTGGCATCCAAATATTCTACCTTTCTCATCCCCCAGTAGTGATCCATTTGGCAGATCCAAGTTTGTAGCTGCAAAGGAAGGTTTAATAACATCAAGAGTGGCTTAGCACTTGGATCATGAAGCAAATCACCTCAATTCAAGTTTGCTCATCTAGCACCATTTGTACACATTTATCTAACTTATTCTTTATTCTTTTTCAATAAATTTTTAGGTTTTTAGTTTTGTGTTTAAAAAATAAATTTAATATTTGTGCATTATTTGGATTTGTTTATATTTCCATGTTTTACATCTCCTAAGTCCTTGGTTGATTTGCTAGATCATCCAGGATGCCCCAAATCCCATTTTTATCACAAAGGCCCTATAGATTCGGCATTTAGGAACTACTTACATTGAGGATCTTTTTTCTTTTGTTCCAGCAAGGTTTTTGGTCATAATAGGGTATTTATGAAAAATTTCAAGAGAAAAGCCACCCAATGATTTTTGATGCTCCCAAATGCATCTATCAACTTATTTCAAGAGTTTAAAAATAAGTTCCTACTTCAATTCAATAGGTTCACTAGCCTGGCCATAACATCAAGCAATTTCACAAGCTTAAGAAAAATACCTAGGGAAAATGTCCATGACTACAACTTAAGATTCCTCCATCAACTTGCTTGTGTGCCAAATAAGAGGCATCCACAACCTAATGGTATCCTCAATTTCTACCTTTATACCATTGTCCCATTCTTCACCTATGTCATTAAGTTCAATCCCAACATAATAGAAATACAAGGAGCAATAACTAAAGCTATTGAATTAGAAAAAATTACCTCGATGAATAACATATAGACTCAATTTGGAATGATGAAAGTTAGCAACTCTATGTAGTCCACCCCTTTGCCATCATAAGGTTTTCCAATGAATAATACTTTATTCCAAATTCCCACTCTATGACATCCAAAAATGTCAATGGCTGCAACACCAAGAGGTCTGCGGGCATACAACCTAACCCTGAATCCATGTGAGGGCCATGTTGGAAAAATGGAAATGAGATGCCCTGAATAGTTTGGTTGATCAAATAGAGACTTACATGGTGTAACAATAACCTTTCGTAAAATGGTTTATAGAGTGTTATTTGTGTGAACTAGGACAATATGCAAGCGCATAGTGTTGAGTCTCAACCCGAACGTAGTAATGCAAATATGCAAATGCATGTCAATAGTAGAAAAAATGCAAGAGTTATGCTAAAAATTTGAAACAAATGCTGAAAGAAAATGGAACAAGATTTTGAGTAGAGAAATGCACCACCCCAAAACTAGGGAGTGTAACTTTTACTTCATTAGAATATGAAATGGTATGTGGCATCAGATAGGCATAGTGGTAGCATAGCGGTATGATCATAGTCTCTAGGACATTAGGGATGTGGTGCTAGTAGCTATAAGGGAGGCTAGACCTATTGGGTTGGTAGTCATCATGCTCTACAGGTGCTAGGGAAGACTACATTATGGTGCTTGCCAAGGTGTGAAGCTTAGGCACTTAGGTGTGGGAGTAGTGGAGATGCTAGGAATGCTGAAATGCTCAATGCTCTTATGATTTGCCAAACCTTAAAATATTGAATTCTAGGGTATTTATAGGGCTAGGCTTAGCATAAAATGTGGATTAAATGCCATGTGTCCTAGGTGCCACATGGCATGGTCATAGACTAGTCACACTGACATGTTATGCTGAAAGTGTTATGCTCTATAGGGCAGGAACAAGTACCCAGAGACTGCCCAACTATGACCACACCACTTAAATTACATGCGCCAAAGTCTAAGAGAAGACCATGTACCTATAAACAATGTCAAAATAATGTAACTTGGAGTCCATGCTCTGGGACTACATCTTCCCCCTCTTCCTAGTAGCATCAAGAGTAAGGATAATTTTGGGCATTACAAGGGGTGCAAAAGAGATGCAAACTACTTATCTTAGCCATTGGAGGGATGTTGGAGCTAAAATGAAGTTTGATGCTAAGTTTTGGAGGCTTTTTAGAGGCATTTTTGTGTGTCAAGTTGGCTACACTACATAGCATATCATAGTGTAGCAAGAACACTTAGTAAAATTTTGTAAATTTTGACTTGCTACACTAGTCATAGTGTCTTCACTACACAACATAGTAGAGTGCAGCATGAGTACTTTGTCAAATTTTGATGAAATTTGCAATGTTTCTCCATGGCACATTGACCATGCTCTAGGGTGTAGCATAATAGGTAGCCTTGAAAGTCAGAAAATTTCCAAATGCATCTTCCATGTCAAGCTAACTTAAGAGATCCAACACTTAGGCAAAATTTGGTCCTAAAACCTATGTCAAACTTGCTACACTATGCAGCATAGTAGAGTGTGATAGCCCAAGAGATAGAAAATTTACCAAACTATTTTTTTCATCATGACCACTTTTGATAGACTCTACCGTGGTACTTGGGAGAAGTGGCAACTAGGACATGTGTCAAGCTAGGCAAGCTGGAGAGTATAGTGAGCTTGATAGTCTAGGAGATAGAAAATTTGCTAAGCTATTTAGTCCATTCTAAGTAATCCTTTACCACTTCTGGCTTGACATTTGTGCAAATTAGTCATGGAGGTGTGTGCTATGCTGGCCATGCTAGGGAGTATAGCAGGCAGACTTAGAAAAATTTTGCAAAAGACACAGGACTTGAGGTGTGCTATACTATCTATGCTACAGAGTGTAATACCAAACTTAGAAAATGTTTGTCCAAGTTTTGATACTTAGACAAATCTACCATTGAACTACAAAAGCCCAAAATTGGTGGACTTTCATTGGCCCCTATTTATTGATGTCTAGAGGATTAACCCGAGAGACATCGACAAAGAATATGAAACACCACGATGAATATGACACCAACACCATTCCTCAGTGCCTACTTGGAAAATGTTTCACTATGCTTGAGAGTGCCAAGGGAATGAAGTGTGTTAGGGAATAGTTTAAGGAGATGGTTCAAGGGACATCGGATGGAGAGGATGTTTACTGTTAGGATGTAATCTTATAATGGATTTTCAACAAAGCATGATCCCTCATCAAAGTTCTTGTGAGGGATACAACACATAGAGATGGCCTACCCTTTGGATTTCAACCTCTCATTGGAGTGCTTGTGAGAGGGTCAATTTAGGGCTGACCGATTGCAAGATGGTAATTATGCCATTTGACTTGGGCAGTTAGCTTATCCCATTTTCTTTTCTTTTTTTTCCTTTTTGTTTTTCTTTTGTTCTTTTTCTCTTATTTTTTTTATCTTTTATTTTTTTATTTTTTGCTTCCTTTTGTGTTGACGGGTGAACTATGCACCAACATTTTCTTAGAGGTAACCACATCACATTTGGAGGATAGGTGTTTCCTCCCTGGGAGGAGTTGTGTTACATCTATTTGGAGCTTTGACTAGCCCACAAAGACTCCCCATGGAATGAGTTATATTACGTCCATCATGGGTTTAGCAACTAATCACAAGAAAGATTTCATGTGGAATGGGAAATCTTGCAAGGGATATGGGAGATTGCAAGATCAAGAGGCAAAGGTCAGTTGTTTGAGGGAATAGTAGGGGTGTGCACTCTTAAGTAGCTAGGTGAGCCAAAGTAAGCACATCAAAATAATGCATTACCTTGCCACTATGATGAAACAAACCTTTGACTAATGCCACCAAGGCTTCATCCTACAAGCACAACATAGAGAAAACAAGAAAAAAAACCAACACATGAGATGAGGGAAAAGTCTTGTTTTTTGGGGTGTTGCAAGGGCTACAAGTTTTGTGTTGGTTGCGAGTGCATGCAATCTCCAAAGCAGGAAGGCCAGTGTAGGCATCGATGGCGGTAGGCTACGAAATCTTCAACTACCACACCAGAAGTGAGCACCCAAGTGACTAGAGGTGATGGCAATGCAAGTGCTCAGAAATTCTCACCAAATGTAGGAGCTAGGAAACTTAGCCACAAGGTGAAGAGCCATGTTGTTGAATGCTCTTATAGATTTACGAAATGGTGAGGGCTAGAGGATGGTAGCACTATGTCTAGGCCATAGTACTACTAGGACTCTAGCAACTACTACTAGCAGTGAGAGCTATGACCAAGATGATTGGTGATGGTGGCAGTAGCTCCAAAAGGCTAGCAAGATGCGAAAAGGCATCTCTAGAAGATTAGCAAGATGTTGGGAATGGTGACACTACAAATGTCCCAGAAGGTTTTTCCTTGATGAAATGAACTTCATTATAGCGTTGTAATGCCCCATCCCATCCTGTCCAACATGTGTGGGCAGGTGATAGAGGATTAAAAATATTCTTGCTCACTTGCTTATAGAGCTGTGTGTTGAACTTTGGATGTTGAACTATGAACCCATTTTTAGGTCTTGGTAGATCACATGATGTGCTATTTTAAGGTCCTAGTAGATCATGATCCTAGTTTAAGGTCTAGGCAAATTGTGATGTGTGAGTTTAAGGTCCTAGAAGACCACTATGCTAGTTTAACGTTGTAGTGGATGGTGGATAGCTAGTTTAGGATGATAGAAAACCATGATATGGGTGCTAGTTTAGTGTCATAGCCCAAGGACATTTTGTGCTAGTTTAACATCATAGCAAACATCTATCCTAGTTTAACATCATAGCAAATGTATGTACTAGTTTAATGTCATAGTAGATGTTTGTGCACTTACCTTGCTTTTGTCGTTGGTGCAATACTACATATCAGGTGTAGTATGGCTTTAGGTACAAGTGGTTTATAGGATTGGCAAATTCATTATCATCTAAATCAGTGAGCTTGAAGGATCCATTATCATACATCTTTATGACTAAGAAAGGCCTTTCCTTGTTGGCTAAGAACTTGTCTACAGGCTCACAAATGACCTTGAGGATTAGGTTCCCCTTCTTCATTGGGCATTGATGTTGATTGTGATAGTGCTTTTATTGTTTCTTTTCTTGGTACCACTTGATGTGATCAAGTTTTTGCATGTGCTCCTTCTCTATAGAGTCAAGGTCAATGGTTCTCAACTCATTATTCTAAACCTCATCAATGAAGCTTGAGAGGATCATATGGAGTGATGGGACCTACAATTCAATAGGAAACATTACTTTAGATCCATACACAAGACTATATGGCATTTTACTTGTTGTTGTCCTACATGTCATGTGGTAGGCCCATAGTGCATAGACTAGTTATTCAAGCCATTATCACTTGCTATTGTTAAGCATCCTCTTCAGAAGGTTGAAAATGACCTTGTTTGTAGCCTCTGCTTGGTTTTGAGCCTATGGGTAATATGGTGATAAGAAGGAATGTTTGATGCCAAGGTTTTCATAAAAGGCTTTTGTTTTTGCATTGCTAAATTGTGGCCTATTGTCTGTGACTATAGCCATGGGAAGACCAAATTGGGTCACTATGTTATCTAAGATGAATTTCCAAACCTACTGTGATGTTATCTTCTTAAGGGGAATGGCTTAAACCCACTTTGTAAAATATTCAGTTACAGTAATGAGGAAGCTATGCCCTACAGACGACTTAGGCATTATAGGCCCGATGATATCCAACCCCCAACATTGGAATGGCCATGTGATTTGTGTAGTATGTAGTTCAATGGATGGCACATGCATTAGGTTTCCATGCCATTGATACACGTCATAGGTCCTAACATTTGAGACATAATCACACTTCATGTAAGGCCAGTAATAGCCTAGATGTTTGATTTTTGCCACCATTTCCCTAGGACCTATATTCCTCCACATAGTCCCTCATGGACTTGGTTAACAATCTTTTGCACTTCACTTCCACTAATGCAAGTTAATAGTATTTCATCATAGGATCTGTGACATAAGGTGTTATCACCTACAAGGACATGCTATCGTGACCGCTTTCGTACTGCATCTTTTTGGGCAAGGGTTAAATTTCATGGGGGCTCTTCCTATTGGAGGTATGCCTTAATATTATCATACCACTCTTAAGCATGAGCTGTGCTTATGGATGAGATGCTTGTTATGTGAGTTATAGGTTTAGTGCAATCCACTATTGAAGTGGGAAAATCAAAAAACATGTTTGGTGCAATTCTTAAGGCTAAAGTAGCTAGTGCATCAGGTATGGAATTTTCATTTCAAGGAATATGTTGGACATCTACGATTACAAATTATTTAAGCAAGTTCTTTTTTGAATCATAGTAAGATTGCAAGTGTTATGCCTTACAAGTGTAAACCTCTATGACCTAATTGTTGATCAGCTGCAAATTACCTTGGACTACTATGTTTTGAATTCCTAGCTCTTGAGCTACTAAGACACCTCTAAAGAGACCTTCATACACCATCACATTGTTTGTACAAGGAAATGTGAAGTGATATGTGAAGGGTCGGATCTCCTTGGAGGTGAATGTGATAATGATAGTGGCACTACCACCTTGTGTGGTTAAAGCATCTTCAAAGTGTAAGACAACCTCAAAATTTATGGGTACTTGACTTATAGTGTTAACATGCTCATTTAGAAATTCTAGATCTATTGTTGCTTGATCATCTACTAGTGAATCTATGAATTGTGTGGCTATTGCTAGACCTTTTGTAGATTCTTGCACTATATAGTGTAGGTCAAACTCCATAATTATTACCTTCCACCTCGCTATTCGACTACTTTCATATATGTTCATTGTAATTGCCATAAGTATATTAATTTTGTAGATGACATTGATATAACTATGGAAAAGGTAGTGTCTCCACTTTTTAAGTGCAAAGAATAAGATGAGATAGTTCTTCTCCACATCATTGCATTTTTCCTCATGTGCTACTAGAGCATGGCGTAAGTAGTAAACAAGGACCTCTGAGCCATCATATCACTTTTGGCAAACCAGAGCAGCAATCGACATGTCTAAGGTTGTAAGGTAAATGCAAAAAGGCTTATCTCCTTGCAAAAGGTAGATTGTTGGAAGTTGAGCCAACTACTTTTTTAGGTTTTTGAATGCCTCTTGGCATTGAGCTATCCACTCAAAGTGGAACCCCGTTTTGAGAAAAAGTTACATTGGCTATAACTTGTCAGTCAACCTTTTGATAAACCTATGTATGAATTGTAGTCTGCATTGTAACCTGCATAACTCCTTAAGGTTTGCTAGTGGTGCTAAGTTGGTGATAGTCTTAACCATGTCAAGATCCATGTGTATGCTTACTTCTGATACCACAAAGCCTAACATGTGACTAGTTTTGACACCAAAGACACACTTTTTGGGATTAAGCCTAAGGTCATGTCTAAGGCAATGTTTGAAGACATGGTCCAAGTTCTCTGTGTGGTCATGAGCCACTTTGGACTTAGCTGCTATGTCATCAATGTAGTCATTGAGCAAGTCTAATAGATAGTCACAAAATATGTACATCATCATGCGCTAATATGTTGCTCTTGCATTCTTTAGTCTAAAGGAAACCATTGTATAATAAAATGTACCCTAGGGGGTCATGAAAGTAGTGCTAAGCTAGTGCTATGGGTTGATTCGGATTTGGTTGCACCTTGAGAACCTATCCATAAAGGATAACAAGGCATGACCAGTCATAGTATCAATGAGTTGGTTAATACTAGGTAATGAAAAATTATCTTTAATGGTTTTCTTGTTTAGGCCCCAAAAGTCTATGCAAATGCGTATGCTTCCATTTTTCTTGGTGACAACTACAATGTTTGAGACCTAGTCAATGTAGTCAACTGCTTGAATGAAACTATCTTTATAAAGCTTAGTGATCTCATTGTAGATAGCCAACATGACCTTAGGCTTGACTTTACAAGCATTTTACTTAACATTCTTTATGTGATGATCTAGAATAATGTTGTGTTGTATTATATGAGGGTTTAAGCCTAGCATGTCTTCATAGGACCATGTGAACATCTTGAAATTATTGCTAAGGACTTTAGAGATTCTTTGTTGCATTTGAGGCTCTAACAAGGAACTAAGTTTTAATGTTTTCACCTCACCTTTGCATGTTCTTAAAGGAAATTCTACAAGGGGATCCTTGGTCATGTCACCTACTTCTAGGTTTAGAGCTCTAACTAGATGTTCTAGCTACTCTAGTGATGTCTCTAGGGATGCTACATTTGTGTCATAGGTAAGTGGTTTGAAGTGTAGGAGTTTTTTGTTTATGCATCTTGTGGTTCACCATAAGGTCCCATCAAGACTAAGGGTAAATGAAGACTCTCATACACATTCATTTTTGCAATTTTATTTAAGAGATCCTACAAAATAACTAGAAAAATGTCAAGAACCACCTATCTTAATAAAGAAAAATGTATAGAATAAGACAATTCTATGAAAACTTAATTAATATGCAATATGTAAAGTGACTTTTTGCTACCTTGATTGACCATAGAATTGCCAATTTAAGGTCATAGCGGACCATAGACTATGCATGGGATATAAGTTTAAGAAAATATTAAAAGGTTTGAAATGTGGGAGCAAGCTGAATGTTTATTAGGTAATAAAAAAATGCAAAAACATTTCTAAGTGTCGGAACCTAAAAAAGTTGCAAAATTTTTCTAAGTGCTATGCTCATCTGACATTACACCTAGGACATGGAATGTCTTGCATTACGTGTGGGACATGGAACGTCCTAGTGGGTGACATGTCCTTTGACCCTAAAGGGTATAAATAAAGGTTTTACCATGGTAAACCTATCATTTTCAATGTCAAAGCCAACATTCATTTGAGCATAGTGCAACCAAGGTAGAGCATAGTAGTCACAGAGGGAAGCTAGAGCATGACAAAAGGAAAGAGAAAGCATTGCAACTAAAGATGACACACTGAAGCAAACATAAACACCTTGGCCTTATCAATGTTGATGAAGGTAAGCATACCCTATGGAGCCTTCCCAGGGAACTTGTTAATGATATCCAAGAGACACCATTAGCCAAGTTAAGCCATCATGCTCCACCCTTGTGGTTCTATTCTCCTACTTTTCCACACATTCTGGGTTTTTGGGGTTTTATGTTTTGAGGGTAGCCTACCATGTATAGTGACCACTACCGCCATCACGGCCACTTTAAGCCATGGCCAGGGAGGGAGTCTATTTCATTTTATTTTATTTTTTCCCTTTATCTTAATTTTATGTGCTGTGAGTCTTTGGTGTCCCATGCCACTATGCCAAACATGAGTTTTTGGCATCCCATGCTACAGAGTAGGGGTTTTCTAGTGCGACATGATTTCTTGGCATATTTCATCATGGCATTGGACAATGGTTTCCATGCATCCCACAATGTACCATAGAAAAAGGTTTGCTACAATGTCCCACACCATGTGAAAGAACAAGGGTTTTAGGAATCCCACAAACATAGCATGGAATGGGGCTTTCTGCAATATGTACTGCCAGCATAGCATGTCATGAGGGTTTGAGCATTCCATGCCATAGCATGGAATAAGGGTTTTCTGCATGTCTTGCACCATGGCATGGAACATGATTTCAACATCCCATGAGATAGCACAAAATAGAGGTTTCCTGAGCATCTCATGCCATTGTACAAAACAAGGGTTTTTGGACATCCCACACTGTGACGATGTGGGATGAGATAGGACTTAGGCAAGATGGCACAAGGTCATGTCCATCATGCTATGGTGTCCCTAAGAGCATGACAAGAAGTTAGGAAATATTTTATCATTGCTATGCTCAATAGTTAAGAAATTTTTAAACTTTGCAGTTGTCATGCTCTAAGGTAGTGTAATCAACACGTAGAAAAGTTTGAAAGATTTTTGCCAGATGTTATGCTTTGTAGGGAGCATAACCATGACTTAGAAATATTCTAAGTTTGTAGGTGTCACACTCTACAAGGAGCATAACCAATAGTTAGAAAAAATTTTGAGTTTGAAAATGTCATGCTCTGTAAGGAGCATAACCAATAGTTAGAAAAAATTTTGGTATTTTCTTTAAGACTCTAATGCTTGGAAAAAATGTAACTGTTAGTGTTGTGCCCCTTAGGAACTAGGCACATTAGATGGGCATGCTAATGTCCCTTCCTTATGGGGTCTAGTTGAAAGTTAATTATGTTGCATGTAATGAATTTTTTTTTATTATTTTCTTTTATCTTATTTTATGCATTTTTTTCTTTTATTACTTTTTTATCTTCTTTTCCAATGCTAATGCTTTCATCTTACTACTATTGTGCCATTGTAGGGTCTTGCTAAAATCCATTCTCATTATGGTTGAACTGCTGAGGATTTTATCTTGCATGAGTGATCTTGTACCAAACATTCTTGCACCACATACACGTGTGGGACATCAGGGGGTTTGGTTCTAGCTGGGTGCATAGGAATTCCTAAATTTCTTGCTCTACCACTTCAGTGTGATCATATGGTCACACTTGTTAGCCAAAGTCGTAGGTATCATAGTTAAAACATTGTTGCCTAGGGCAAACCAAGGCATTTTAAAGTTCATGTTTGATGAACCTACTAAATATGAATGGGTGGGGAGCTCAAGCTAGCATTAGAAAGGCCTCAAAATCTTTTCTTGGATTTAGGAAATGGCCAAGTTCCAATGCTACAACAAACAAAACACCATATTTCTTGCTCAATGCATGCATACCATTTTCCAGAACCCACCTAGGATGGTTTATTGCATTGGAGGGTGAGCCTTGTTGTGATTTTTTTACACTACCTATTGTTCCATAACTTAGGGTGCTAATTGCTTTTTTACCTATTGCCAATTTTTTGCATTGATGCAAAAAACCTCCATGATGGAGAGGGGATACTAGATTTGACCCAAACAATCCTATAGAAATTCTCATCTACTAAGAATATGCATGTTGGAGTGATAGGGCAAGATGGGGAAGATTTGGTAGAATACCCAAGCAGGTATTCCAAATCTTATGAGAGGTTCCAGAATCTTGGCTAGTTGGATGTTGAGTGGGCATCCCAAATGCCGAGTGTCAAGTAGGTTTCAGTCCCACTATTGCCATTTCGCACATCGTTTGTGCCACATGAATTATATCACCTATTTACTTTCATGCACTTTTAATTTTATATTTTCATCATGTTACTAATTCCACTATTGCTTATTGTAGCTAAAGCTAAGTCCAAAGAGGTTATAGTAATGGTTTCAAGGTGCACTGAGGCCAGTCTCCTCTTCAAGTATGGTGAAGATGAGGGCTCATAGCATTGGTTGTGCTATGAGGCCCCAATAAGGGTATCCAAAAATATTTACTAGGCAAGGCTTATGGACCTTTTCCTGGCTATGAACCCAAACATCCTGGTGGCTAAGATGATTTCCCTAGTTGACTCCTTCACCAAGAGTGTCAATTGCTTCCGTATGTGAGTTCAAAATGTTTAGGTGATCTTCGAGATCATGGATGACATCTTCTCAAATCTCTTCAACATCACCTTTAAAGGTCTACTAGTAGCAGAGAAGAGTGATAAGGAGCTAAACCATAGAGGAGGCATTGAAGAGTGGCTGGGCACTAAGAAGGGCCATAAGGGTATACCCATGAAGACGATGGAATTACCTGTGGCTCAACACCTCTATCCCATCTTTTAGGCTAATGCATTTCCTAAGCTACTTTTCCAAGGAAAGGTCCTTAGGGTGGAGCAAGCTTGGGTTATGAGGAACGTGATAGAGGAGGGGACGTAGTATAATTGGGCCAACTACCTTGATAATGGCCTTTAGGCTAAAATCATCAAATTGCATGGCAACCTCTAGGCATGATTGCATGTTCATTTTTCCTTCTTTGTATCATGCCTATGAAGGTTTGCAGAACTCTTGGTGGTTTGTGAGAATGGGCAATGGATGATGCAAGATTGCACCCAGATTTCTATGTCATGGATCTACCACTTGTTCCACATAATGCAATCACAAGATCCCCCAAAGGCCATTGGCAAGTCATTCTTAATGACAACCAAAGGCCATGTAAGGCCATCTTACCATGCATAGGATAGTGCTAGGGAAACACCTCTAATGAACACCAGCAATGTAGCAAGAGGGGTGTAACTCATCGTTAAGATGGTGAGGTCAAAAATGCAAATTAAGAAGCCCCCCCACGAAGAAGTCCAGATGTGAAGTGGAGGAAAGGAGCAAGAGGCTATATTTCAATCTCCATGACATTAGATCAGAACTAGCTACTAAGTATGCATTATTTTACATCATGCTATTTTTTGAATTTCTTATTGGATATTCTAATTTAAATTTATGCAACATAGGCAAAAGGGCCCCTATAGTAGAAGAGGAGTTGTTAGAGGATAATGTTCCTCAACCCTAGGGGCACATGGGAGATGAGGAAGCCACCAAAGTTGATGAGATGTGATATGCACAAGCCGCGATATCACATCCCCTGTGATATCGTGTCATCCCCTGCGATATCGCGTACATGATATCGCGGTCCGCCACCAAATCTATAAATAAGAGGTGGCACTCCTCTCATTTCTCATCCTAGGCTAAAAGTAGCGAAACTTTGGTAGTTTAATCACCCCAGAGATAGAATATTTTGCATGTGCCCGCAGTAGGAGTCCCCCAAGTGAATGGCTCTTTATTCGAGTAGCTTTGTACCTGAACGCAAGTTGTGTACAACAATAAAGATGAGCTTTGTGGATAAACCTTGCAGTAGATGGATAGGTTTTCTTACATGTTATGTATTACCTGTCGTTAGTGCATATGAGTACGACTTGATTACGAGCATCTACGGATGTGTACGGCTAGTCAAGGAATCAGCTGCTCATCGCAATGCGGTATGAGTACAACTTGATTATGAGCATCTACGGATGTGTACGACTAGTCAAGGAATCGACTGCTCATCACAATTAGGTTCTCTCACCCTTATCTCCTAGAATGTGGGGTAAGTACGACTTGGCTACAAGCACCTACGGGTGTGTACGGCTAGTCAAGGAATCGGCTGCTTATCACACTTAGGCTAGTTAAGTTCCTTAGTATGACCACTTCGAGCACATGCGTTACGTGTGGTGATCCCAGTAACGATTAGCATTTGGTAGCCACAGTTGCATAGTTCAGGGTGTGTACGGTAAGTGGGAATGGATGCTGATGCTAGTTAATTTAGACTTAGGTCCTTAGTTAGAGTTAGTTAGCTTTCTCAACCCTTCACCTCATAGCATAGGAGAAAAACCATAAAAGACCAAAAAAATCATATACCTCGGACTTACTTAACCATACACCGTGACAACAACAAGTAAGTCTGGGAAGACAACAAATGATTAACCCCAAATGTTCCATGGGGTGTTTAGGAATTTAATCTATGGAGTTCAACTGTATCGTGCATGTTACGCTCATTTCATATGGTTGAGTGTATGGGTACCTCACCACTCATCATTGGCGCCGTTGCCGGGGACTAAGTGTTTGTGCGTCGAATAGAACATAAGGGATATCACTCACATCGTTTTGAGCCTTAATGAACCTTTGGATTAATCAAGATAAAAATTTATATAATGGTGAATTAGCACACTGATAAAAATTTCTTCTTCTCATAAGAGCAACTCACCACCTAAGAACCATACTAGAGACAGTCGACAACATAAAAAATATAACCAAAATCAGCCAAGTCCTAAGCAGTATAAGATGACATATACTCATCCCGATGAGTATATTCCTAATTTTACTTTTGTTCTCCATCAAGACGAACAACTGCGGTGGAGAGATTTGCAAGGTAACATCGTGTTACCCCCAGATCGATCAATCTCTCGTATGCTTCTCCGTGCGTTGGTACAAATTGGCATGCAAGAACATTACACTGAACACGTTGCAGATGACTTTGACATGAGGGATTATTACCCCACAGATGCCCAACGTATGAGAGATTTAAGGCAGGAGAGTCAACATACTTTTCTGAAGGGCAAAGCCCGAGATGTCCTTAGCAAAATAGGAGATGAGGAACCCCTTATCACGAGTTCTTTAGCAAAGGATGTTCCCCCTCCTAACGATGGTGAGGAGGATGAGTATCAGAACCTACGATCAATGATACATATCCCTGGTTCTGATGCGCATGAACACCAACTATTCACAGAAGGAACAACTACTCATGCTAAGGACGAGCACTTTGATCATCACCACGATCGGGGCCGTAGCAGCTGAAGAGAAGGTAAGAAGCATCGTCATGGCGATGGTTCCCCTTCTTCTTCCCCTTCTTCACATCACTCACCCTCTCCTTCCACATCTGGGTATAGCCACCATGAACACAAAGGTGAGGATAAAAGTAAAAAGGATTAAAGACCTCGATGGGAAAGTCAAGAGAGAGGACAAGGGCAAGGACGTAGGGAGAGTAGGGAACAACGAAGACATCACAGGTGTCATGAAGGAGACGATCATGACGAGCCCCTACTCGTAACCTAAAGTATGCTTGACATAATGGAGGTAGTTAGGATTCCCACAAGGCATTTAAAGGATAGCCAGATCAAGCGATTAGACATGAACAACATCCTCTGATTCGAAGGGGGATACAATGCTGATCCACAAAATCATTTACAAGCATTCCACGATGCCTATGCCTTGTAGAATATAGATAGTGAGTGGAAAAAGCTTCAGTTGTTCCCAAGGACACTCACCAAAGAAGCAGAGAGTTGGTACCGGTCCTTAGAATCGGAAACCATCAGGAGGTGGAGTACGATGCTAGAATTGTTCAACGAAAAGTATCAAATGTACTCCAAAGTGTCCAATTTGGGTAAGCAGATCCAAGGCTAGAAGCAAGGTCATCATGAATCCTTGGATGCTACCATGGCCTGCTACTACACATTGTTACATCATTTCCCGAGCCATGGGTATGCACAACGGGATCAACTACGCCACATCGTGGATGGGCTATAGCATAAAACGAGACGAACCCTTGGAACCTATGCCTAAGGGAAGCTGTCACAACTTAGAGCCCATGAAGTGCCAAGATTGTTGGAGCAAGTAGCAAATGAAGAAGATGAGCTATGCAAAAGGGAAAGTGTGGAGGAGTACAACTTTGATCCCTCCCTTCGAAAGAAGGGAGTGAAATTTTGCGATGAAGAGGATGAGTCACCAATCGAAGAGTTGGTGAACCAGAAAACCTTGCCAATCCAAAAGTTAAGAACAGAAATAGTGGCTAAGGTAGACGATGTATGGAGTTCCTTAGACTCTAAAATTGAAACCATCTTAAAAATTGTGGTAGAGTCTAAGGTAGAGCAAAGTAGTGCAAAGGTAAGAAAACGTGGAGAGATTTAAGCCTTGCACATAACAAGGGTAAGGGGAAAATCACTAAATCCGATGTGGCTATAGATTCTGACACAGACGATGATGGTGGATGTAAGGTCTGCTACTATGACCATCCTAAGGGATGTTGCCCCATTATCTCACATCTACAGGAGTTTGGGGTGTATGCACTAAATCCAAGACTCAATCAATGGCAAAAACCCTGAAGGTTGCCTTATCCACAAGGTAACCCAAGGCAGTTCCACCAACCACTAACGTATTATCCAAGTGGAACTCCACCTCAGCCCATCGAACAGCATCAGCAATGGCAATACCCAAAGTCATGGGGGATGCCATCACCGAAACAATAGTACCCTTACCGGCAGCCTGATCCTTATGGATATTATGTGTAGCAGCCGATTTCTCCAAGTGACTCTATGGGTCACGCAACCCCCAACCATCACTACGAAGCTCAGGAGTACTTTAGAAGGACTCCTTCCCCTCCGGGAGACACTCCATACCGACACCACCCTCCTAATCCATTCGCACCTCTTCCACCTCAAGTAGTTCCCGTAACACCTCCTGCTCCAACAATGCAAGGGGAACTTCCTCCTCAACTGCAGCAACGTCACGCTGTGAGAGCTGTAAATATCCAACCTGCTGCTGGTTCTGAAAACTGTAAAAAGAGAAGACCTTAATTCAGAATCAAAAACCTAGACAAACTCTTACATCAACAAGTGGTTGAGGCCATGTACAATCCTCCACCATCTAACACTTCAGAGCACCCTTCTGTCCAAAATCAGAGCCTAATGCATACGGTTATGTTAACGCATACCGTAACTAACTAGATCAAGGTAGGCCACCTTCCTAGGAAACTAACTAACCCTAGGAGTCTCTTAATCTATCTACAGATCTCCAGAAATGAACCACATAGGGCTCTTCTTGACTCAGGTTGCAGAGTCAACTTAATTTCACAAAAGATGTATCATGCCTGGAACCTGCCCCAACTTAAGAAGAGCAACATTCAACTAGAGCTGGCAGACCAGTCTATCATCATTCCCTTGGGATTGGTGGAGGACGTTATTACCAATATGTGTGGTTGGTCCTACCCAGCTGACTTTCTGGTGATCGAAGTGAACAACAATGAAGGGGACTTCCCAATTATAATGGGAAGGGCATGGCTAAGCATAGTAGATGCATGCCTTAGGATCCGCGATCTTTCCTTGGAAATCTCTAAGGTAAACATATGTGGAAAGATCAAGAAGAGGAAAGTTCCATGCATCACATACAATGATTCATCAAGTGATGACATGGAGGGATGCTCATCTCCTCCATGCAGTAGGTGCGCCCTTGAAACTTTGCAACAAAGATGCCTGTATGTAGCAACCACACAAGAAGTAGTAGACACCCCGTGGTTAACAGCTACACATAAGAGTAGAAAAATATGCATGGAATGAACTAAGGAAACTCATGCTAACAATGGAAGCATATATACATTGGAACATGAGTGTCGCCAACTTCCACCCCTGAATCTAAGATCATCAATTGGGAGAAGTTGGGCACTTCTTAGAAATTCAATAGACACTCATTATTTTGGATCTCTCCCATACAACTCAGTCATGGGGGAGATAGCCACCTATGCTAACCATATGGGGCCCTCAGTTCTTTTAAGTTTTTGTTTTACACATTTTTGTTTTACAATGTTATTTAACTTTTCTAATTTTTGTTTTACAACATTGTTACACTTCCATTTTTTGTGTGAGTGTGTGTGTGTATCCACCCTATAAGTTTGTCCCATTTTAAAAAAAAATTAAAAAAAAACAAAAAAAAATAAAAAAAAAAAACAAAAAAAATGAAGAAAGTGAGAATTCAAAGCACACCCCTTAGATGAAAAAAATTTGGGCTACAAGCACTGGTTATGGAACCAAAAGTGTTCCCTCTAACTAAGTCCCTTCTCGCTTCCCATTCACTCATTTGTTTCATTGGAATGGTGGTGGCTCTTTGGAGATGCATCCTCATTATCCAGGTGGATGGTTTAGCTAAATGCATTGATGAGAAGTCACTGGAAGTGGTTGGTTTGAGGCCAGAGTTGGAATGAGACTTGCCAAGTCACATTAATCATCAAACACACAAGGGACTGTCCACCACCTTGTTCTTGAGATTCCATTCCATTCTCTTCTCTCCTCTCCATTGTTCACCTTGTTTCTGGTTGTATCATTAGTGTATATATTTTGGTTGATGCATTGTTTTGTTTTTGGTAAGTTCTCATAGTTAAGACTTTAACTCTTATTCCAAATGACATTCCCAGAGCCTACTGACTCTTTGAATGTGGATCCGTCAGGGCATTAAGGGCATGAGCCTACTTTGGGGAGGATCCATTGACACTCATATTTGGAGCATCTGTTAACTTCTTTTCCTTAACATTTTGTAATTAATTTTATTTTTTTCCTTACCATCTTGACATCCCTTTCATTGATGCCATAGTTGTCCCTTTTTATCTATCTTTCTTACTCCTTTTTCTTTCTCTATTCTAACGCTTTTGGAGGTTCGCAATTAGTCATGGGGGTACGAGGCCTGATTANAACGCTTTTGGAGGTTCGCAATTAGTCATGGGGGTACGAGGCCTGATTATTTCGATTTTCTCCTAGCCCCGAAATTTTTGATTTTCTTTCTAACCCCTACACCTTCTGTAGTCATCAATCACATATTCCCAGATCCATATCATCCATACCACAACCTAGCCAATGGACTTAGACCAAAGCAAGGTATTAATTACATGATGATTCATTTACACTTGCTAATATATGATTATGTTGTGTGTGCAGATGGTGATCATGAAAAAAACAGATTTGATCTGGAGCTAGAGCAAAACACTTGGAATGGAGCAGTGCTGAAGCAGCTATGAAGGGAGCAAGATCAATGGTGTGCTTATGGATGGACAATGAAAAGCACAATCTTGGCATTGGTAGCCGCAACACTTCTTTCTATCTCTCTCTTTCTTTCAAGCTACCAACAAAGTCCTGATGTCATTGTAATAAGGTGTTCACCCTTGTTGTCATGAACACCAGTTTTGTCAAGTCTTGTAATAATGATCTGTTCACATGTCATCCCATTAGTTCCATTCCCCTCAATAATCCCATAGCTTCCCGATATTATTGTAAGGAACTCGAGGACAAGTTTTCATTCAGTCATGGGGGTAGGATGAGATGCGATATCATGTACGCGATATCGCATACGCGATATCGCATCGTCCCCTACGATATCGCATACATGATATCATGGTTCGTCGCCAAATCTATAAATAAGAGGCAGCACTCCCCTCATTTCTCATCCTAGGCTAAAAGTAGAGAAACTTTTGTAGTTTAATCACCCTAGAGATAGAATATTTTCCATGTGCCCACAGTAGGAGTCCCCCAAGTGAACATCTCTTTATTCAAGCAACTTTGTACCTAAACGCAAGTTGTGTATGGCAATAAAGATGAGCTTTGTGGATAAACCTTGTAGTACATAGATATGTTTTCTTACATCTTATTTATTACCTATCGTTAGTGCATATGAGTATGACTTGATTACGAGCATCTACAGATGTGTACGGCTAGTCAAGGAATCGGCTGCTTGTCGCAATGCGGTATGAGTACGACTTGATTACGAGCATCTATGGATGTGTATGGCTAGTCAACGAATTAGTTGCTCATCGCGATTAGGTTCTCTCACCCTTATCTCCTAGAACGTGGGGTAAGTACGACTTGGCTACGAGCATCTACAGGTGTGTACGGCTAGTCAAGGAATTGGCTGCTTATCACACTTAGGCTAGTTAAGTGCCTCAGTACAACCACTTCGATCATGTGCATTACGTGTGGTGATCCCAGTAATGATTAGAGTTTGGTAGCCATAGTTGCATAGTTCATGGTGTGTACGGTAAGTGGGAATGGATGCTGACGCTAGTTAATTTAGACTTAGGTCCTTAGTTAGAGTTAGTTAGCTTACTCAACCCTTCACCTCATAACAGAGGAGAAAAACCATAAAAGACCAAAAAAATCATATACCTCAAACTTACTTAACCATACACCGTGACAACAACAAGTAAGTCTGGGAAGACAACGAATGATTAACCCCAAGTGTTCCATGGGGTGTTTAGGCATTTAGTCTGCGGAGTTCAACCAGATCGCATGTGCTATGCTCATTTCGTATGGTTGAGTGTAGGGGTAACTCGCCACTCATTAGAAGTGTTGAGGAATCTTGAAGAAGAGGGATTACAATTTGAGAATGATGAGTTTGACCATTTTATTGGTTGTGTGTAGATGGGTGATCCTCCTGCTCTCACCCCTAAGGGCTTGTTGGGTAGGAGCTTTGCACTACCATCTTCATTGTGTTCTTATGTGTGGGTGTGTGTGTGTGAATTGGTTTTTTTATGTTTTACTTTGATGATCATAAAATGCTTTATGTTACAACATCCGATGCTTTTGCTGAGTGTCCTAAATCAACATCCACCTTTCGCACATAACCATGCATAGAAACTCCAGAAAAGTTTACCTTTATGCAAGGTGTAGTGGATGATATGATTGACCACCTTAAATAGATAGATCTTAAGATGGGTATGTTACATTATTGTCATTACCTCTTCTCCCTTTTTTCCTTTTTTTCTTTTTTTTGTTTGGTTTTCTTTTATTTTTCTTATGGCTAATGTTTCTCCACTTGAGATAATAGGCTTGTGACTTAAATGGAACTCAAACAAAGTGGTTTAGGTTGATGTTGTACTTGATTTCCCTCTTCAGGTAGAGTAGGTACCTCGTCATGTATATGACAAGGCAAGAAAGTGTGCATTTCACTCCTCCAGGCATTGTGGAAGTGTAGGCATGTAAACGAGGAGCTATGGAAGCAAGTGCAAGAGCTCATGGAATAGAAGGTGAACCAAGTGACCTAACTAAAAGACTTGTAGCCATGTTATGACTTCTTGGTAGCATGCGACAAGTTAGATAGCAACTAGTGCATAGTTGTGATCAATTATGCTAGGTACTAGTTAACTATTCAGGGTAAGAATTAGGCTACCCACCAGGTCATTGAACAATGTTTGCAAATGGACCTCTTGGTTAGGCAAAACCATGATTGAAAGGATTACAATATAAAAGTTTATGAATGGGGAGAAATCCCAAAGAACCACCAAAACCATTACAAGAAGGAATGTGAAGCCTACCACAAGAACTATAGGGATGAGTCTGTGAAGAACTAATGTCAAGAGGTATTCCTTAATGCCATTAGTATAAAGTAGGCTTACAAAATGTTCACGAGCAATGTAGTGGTAAGTGAGTCCCTAGAGAGAGAGATCACTATTCCTTCTAGAGAGGATACTTCTACAACATTTTCACCAAGGCCACCCACATGGACAACCATGAAGAAAGGAAAAACCCTCATGGGCATTGATTTAGGTAAGGAGGATTACAGATGCATGTCAAAGGATGAAATCCTCTGACATCTAGAGGCTAGCCTTGATAGGATGCCCCCAAACATGGACACGGGCCCATCTTAGATTGGTTTAACTTACTTTATTATTATCTATTTCATTGTTATTTTTCAAGTTATCTCATTTATTGACTGATTTATTATTTCATTTTTATTTTTCATAGGCTCTAGGTAAGGGTGCAAGACCCAATGGAGTAGTAGACAAAGACAGGGGAGAAGAGCCTTAGCTTCCCATCACACCATGCCAGTTGAAGTGCTCACTATGTAGCCCTGCTATTGGGAAATTTTGTGTCTTTTGGAATATTTCATGATGTTGATGTAATTTTGGACTATGTATTTTAATCGTGATTTAATGGAAAACATGACATTTATTTACTTTTCATTCTATCATTTTAACTTATGATTCAGTTGATATTGTTATGATTTTACTTTATGATTTAGTTGTTGTAATTAGGCCCCATGTTAGTTTAAGGTTGTGGTGGTAGGGCCATTGCTAGTTTAAGGCCATTTTGGACCATTGCATGAAAGGAAGTTGGTTGCTAGTTTAAGGCCTTGGTGGGCCATGCAATAGTTTAAGGCCTTTTCGAGCCATGTGGTAGTTTAAGGCCTTTCCAAGCCTCATTTTTATATTTTTTTATTATTATATTTTTTTGTAATTTTTTTTAGAGAAAAAAAGCTAAAAAAATCATAACTAATGCAAGATGTAAACATAATGCAAATTGTAACTATACAGACAAAGGGATCGAAAGATAGGTTGGACAAGCAAGCAAATTTGGAACATGCCCTAGTCATGCAGATGTTTCCTAACCTGATGAGGGTTAAGCAATGCATAAGGCTTGGAGAGTACTAGATAGTACTCCATTAGGCCATTGTCTGCTACTGAAAAAGGCAATTTTTCCCATAAGGCTTCCTCATGGAGGTTGTTTGTCTTGCTTGGTTGCTTAACATCGATCGAACAACATTGACTTTCATAGCCAATGGGTGGTGTGTCTTCAAAGATCTCCACCTCTAACCCTTGTTTGGTGTCTAAATTGTTGATGGTTAGAGGGGCTATGTTGTCACCAAAGATAACCACTTCCCCACCCTTGTAAGGTAAGTGGATTTCTTGGTGGATGGGTGAAGAAACAGCCTATAGTTGGGTTAACCAGGACCTTCCTAGGATTACATTGAATCCAAGCATTTCTTCAATCATGATGAACTTAACATCAGTGGGCAATTACTTCCATGCCATGAAATCAATTGTGACTATCCCCTTAACAACCACGCATGCTTCATTAAAGGATTTCAAACATGTCATTGTTGTTAGCCTGATTTGATCCACTAGGCCAAGCTTGTTGACAATGGTGAATGGGATAACATTGGTTGTTGCCATGTCATCTACGTCCACCTTACAAATCTTGTACTGATCCACATGAATTTTTATGAACATCGGTGTAGTGGTCACCTGACCCTTTTTAGGGTTGGCTTTAATCACTTCATTGCGAAAGGTCAAAGGTGTTGACCTTGGCTCTTTGGTTGCAAGTGAGAGCATTATGGCATGGATAGCCTTTTCATCTGCCAGCATGTCTTCCTTAACAAGAATAGATGCTAGCATGGAAACCAAGGCTTCATGATGAGCAAGGGAGGTCATGATTAAATCGTATAGGCCCAATGTTGTATTTTTCTATTTTAAAGAATGTTTGACCTATTCAAGCACATCTAGGAAATCTTTTCCACCATTAGCTTATTAGGTGATCTTTATCTTCTCCATGTGTCCTAGGAGAGGGATTTCTTTAGGAGGAGATATGGTTTTTGGTTGTACCATGGGCCTTCGAGCCTCAGTGTTTGGCTATTGAGTGTTCTTGTTTATGTTGGTTTCTTAAGATGATGAGACCATGGGAATGGATGAAAATGGGGTAGGCTTAGGAGGACTCAGCTCCATGGATTCCCTAGCCATTTTATTAGCCACACACTCATCATGTCTCCTTGTGTGGGTAGGTCATGATGTAGACCCCACCATCAGACCCTAAGCAAATGAGGGATCGACACATTTTAGCATCCTTGTGACAAAAGGTGTCTGGGTTATTATTGTTTCCATGTGCTGCAGGGTCCTAACCATGAAGGATATCATGGGTGCCCAAGGTTCTACCTTGATGATAAAGGGGACCTATGGTCTAGTTGACATTAAGGCCCTAGTGTCACTAGATGGCACACAAATCACAAATGGTTCATGTGCTAGTTCTGCATAATTATCAACTCTAATGACATTAATAATATAACCTACACCACTGGCATTTAGTGGATCTTTGTAAACTTTCATGGACTAGTTCTTTAGCTGGACAAGATTAATTTCATTAAGGACCAACTTGCCTTGATCAATCATGTGTTGAATGTCATCCTTTAATGCTAAGCAGTAATCCATGTCATGGTTGTCCAACTAATGGTAGTTGTAGAACTAGTCTAACCTAAAGTTCTTAAGTATCAGAGGTTTGTTCAACATAGCTACAAAAGGGTTTTAGAGGACTTCATAGTACCTATCATGGTGTTTGTGCACATCTTGTAACAATTTTTTGTGCTGAATGCACCTAGCACTAAGCAATTGGTCCAAAATCTTTGATAGCTTGATTGGAAAAGGAGTGTATTTTAACGAATCCTTACACTCAAAGTTTGACCTTAGGGAAGCTTGCCCTATGGTCATTGATGATGAAGGTTCTTTGGTTCCCATGTTGCTAGAACCTAATGCTTTGTTCTTGTTGGCCAAGGCTTTAGGTGCCTTGGTTACTTGCTTCTTGTTGTTGGGCTTGGCTTCATCAGCTATAGCTGCAATGGTTGTTGTGGCTTTTCCTTTTTCTTTGTCTTTCTTTACATGTGAATTTTTATAAGCCACGTAAGTCAAGTCCCTATTAGCCTCCACTGCATCCTAAATGCTTTTTTTCTAAGAAAGATCTTGGCTAAGAGAATCTAGGGCTAAATAGTACAACTTTGATTTGATGAAATCATTCACTACACTCTTGAAAATGGCTAGTAGGTGGATTTCAGCTATTGGCTCACAAATCTTGTTAAGGGAGGCACTCCAATGTTGTATGAATTTTCATGCTAGATCCAATGCTCCTTATTTAACATTTATTAGCTAGCTAAGCATGCCCTCTAGCTTCAGGCTGTACTTGAAGCACGTTATGAATTAGCTCTGCAACTCCTCTAGAGTTGAGATGGAAGTTTTAGGAAGTGCATGATACCAATCTAGAGATTTTCCAATCAAAGACATGGCAAAAATGTGGATGATCATGTGTGGCCACACTTGCAGTAGTAAGCACTCAAAATTGAAAGTTACTAAGTGGGCATTGGGGTCACCCTCTCCATTATATTTTGTGAACTGGGGGAGTTAGACCCTAGGTGGCAGTGTTAGCGAAGGAACCACAGGGCTAATTGGATCATCTTGGTAGAAGTCCATTACATGGACCATTTCCAAGTTGGCCACTTTAAGCCACTTGACCCTCTCTATGAGAGTTTGGATAAGTTGGAATGCCTAATTCAGACTTAGAGATGTCACAGAGGGTTGCATTAGTAGTGCCATCGAAAAGGCCCATGGTCCTGTTGGGGGCTATGCCACTATGTGGGACACTTGGTAAGTTTGTTACTACATATACTATAGTACGTCTGATAGTTATATAGTAGGTACAGATGTTCTGGTCCACCACACAGTTGAGGTTGGGGCTATTATTAGTGGTGGAACTAATATGGTTAGGATGATAGGAATATGACTTGTCTACAACTGCAATATGGGCATAGTGTGCACATATGATAGTGTTGGTGTCATAGATGTTGGATGTGAAGGTTGAATAGAGTGCAAGGAAATGATAAAGGAAAGGAAATGTTGCATAGGAAATACTTGGTGACTAGCTTCAATAGACAAAGACTTGGGTTGTGAAAGTGTCACAACTACCTTGAAGAAGGTAGAGGACTATGACTAGTGTGATAAGAAAATAGAGGTAGGCTATTGGACTGATATGTAGAATGGGACACCACCATTAGGGCAGGATTCAAACTTCTCTTGCCCATCTTGCAAAGGTTCATTGTAGTTTGATGCTATGTTCTACTCTCTTAGCCTGCTTACCCTGACAAGTTGGTCCAAGATCCACTTGAAGTTTTCAATGAGGGGTATGACCACATCAAGGATGGGGAAGAACTCCCTCCTATTTCAATGGATGATTTCAAAGCTATATTTTGCTTACATCTCTTGGTAGTCCAATGATAGGCCTACCTAAAGCTTTACACATAGGAAGTTATACCATTCATCATCGAGGGCCTTATGTTTTGGAAATTGTTGACATACTCTAAGAGACTGTTGTTCTAGTTGTACCAAGTTAGGTGGTTGCTCAATGCCTTTCACATGTTGAATGGGGTGAGCCACCTCCAAGCTCAAGGTAGCAGTGAAGCTAACAGGGTTCATTTTGCTATGTAGGAAAGACATGAAAAAAGAAGATACGTTTGAAAAATGTCTAAGTGTAGAAAAATTTAAAATGAAATGGCTAAGTGTGGAAATTGTAAAAAATAGGCCAAAAATGACTAAGTCTAGAACCATTGAAAAAATAGCTCTTTTGCATGACACTCATCATGCTTTAAGGGACTATTACACTCATAGGGTTGTCACACTCTATCGAACACTTAGAGCTTGACACAAGGGACATAGTTTGGGCTTTACATCCTACAGGGTTTCACAGGAACCATCAACTAAAACTAATCTACACCAACCAGAATGTAGAGAACTCCTATGCTAGCCTAAAATATAGCTACTACTATGGCAAGTCCATAGGGATGTTATGTCTATACTAGCTTGTCGCTATCCCTTAATATAGCTTGTCACTAGCCTATAATATAGCTACTACTATCTGTAGAAAGCACATGGGCTATCCTTTACACATAGAAGGAATGGGAATTCCTCCTTCTAGTTCCAAAAAATGTAATGTCCAAAAACTTCAGTGGCTAGAACACCAAGAGGTCCACGAGCATATAACCTAACCACAAATTTGTGTGAGGGCCATGATGGAAAAATGAAAACAAGGTGCCCTAAATGGTTTGGTTAATTAGATAGGGACTTATGTGGTGTAACAATAACCTTTCATAAAAGGGTTTATAAAGTGTTACCCATGTGAACTAGGACAATAAGCAAGAGCATAGTGTAGACTTTCAGCCCAAAAGTAGTAACGTAAAAATAAAAATTCATGTCAACAATAGAAAAAATCCTAGAGTTGTGCTAAAAATTTGAAACAAATGCTAAAAGAAAATGGAACAGGAGCTTGAGTAGAGAAATGCACTACCCCAAAATCAAGGAGTGTAAATTTTGCTTGATTAGAATATGAAATGGTATGTGGCATTAGATAGGAATAGTTGCAACGTAGTGGTGCAATCATAGTCTCTGGGATGTCAAGGGTGTGGTGCTAGTAGCTACAAGGAAGGTTAGACCTATTGGGTTGGTAGTCATCACACTCTACAGGTGCAAGGAAATACTATGTTGTAGTGGATGCCAAGGTGTGAAGCTCAAGCACTTAGGTGCGAGAGTATCAAAGATGCTAGGAATGCTTAAATGCTCAATGCTCTTATGATTTTCCAATCCCTAAAATATTGAACCTCGAGGTATTTATAGGGCTAGGTTTGGCATGAAATGTAGATTGGATGCCATGTGGCCTAGGTGCCATGTGGCATGGGCATAGACTGGTCATGTTGACATGTTATGCTCACAGTGTTACACTCTATAGGGTAGGAACAGGTACCTAGAGACTGCCAAACTATGACCACACTACCTGAATTACACATGCCAATGTCTAAGAGACCACCATATACCTACAAACAATGTCAAAACAATGCAACTTGGAGTCCATGCTCTAGGACTATGTCTTCCCCCTCTTCTCAGTAGGGTTAAGTGTAGGTACAAAGGCATTTTCCATGTGTCAAGCTAGCTATGCTACACAGCGTATCAAAGCATAGCAAATTTTTACTTGCTACACTCATTACATTATCTACATTGCCTAGTGCAATAGAGCATAGCATGAGTACTT
Organism: Gnetum montanum; assembly: GCA_015680685.1. Taxonomy (NCBI): domain Eukaryota; kingdom Viridiplantae; phylum Streptophyta; class Gnetopsida; order Gnetales; family Gnetaceae; genus Gnetum; species Gnetum montanum. The sequence continues at coordinate 290,788 of MNCI01013865.1, read as the reverse complement.
TGTCAAATATGGATGAAATTTGCAATGTTTCTCCATGGCACTTTGACCATGCTCTAAGGTGTAGTAGAACAAGTAGCCTTGGAAGTCAAAAAATTGCCAAATGCATCTTCCATGTCAAGCTAGATTAATAGATCCTTGTCCAATAGTTAAGCAAGATTTGGCTCTAAAACCTATGTCAAGCTTGCTATGCTATGCAGCATAGAAGAGTGTGATAGGCCAAGAGATAGAAAATCTACCAAACTATTTTTTCCATCTTGAGCACTTTTGATAGAGTCTAGCCTAGTACTTAGGTGAAGTGGCAATTGGGACATGTGTCTAGCTGGGCAAGCTGGAGAGTGTAGCAAGCTTGATAGTTTGGAAGAAAAAATTTGCTAAAATGTTTGGTCCATCCTAAGCAACCCTTGACTGCTTCTAGCTTGACATTTGTGCAAATTGGCCATGGAGGTGTACGCTATGCCAGCTATGCTGGGGAGTGTAGTAGGTAGACTTAGAAAAATTTTGCAAAAAAAAAAAATAGGACTTGATGTGTGCTACCCTATCTACGCTATAGAGCATAACACCAAACTTAGAAAAATTCTGCCCAAGTTTTGACTCTTAGATAAATTTGTTGTTGAATTTCAAGAGCCCAAAAGTGGTGGTGTTTCATACTCCTATTCAAATTACTTAACCTATAGGTAGCTATTTTCAAGGTCCCACATCCTCTTCATTTTTACCACGAAATACTAGTTTAAGTGATGATCAATTAGAAGCCTTGATCCAATCCATCATAAATTTGAATGAAATATCTAATCCTAATGCATGTACTTGTTGAACAAAAAATCAAATGATGCAAATGTTAACTACACTCCAAAATCTTTTTAATGAAGTAGTTGAACTGAAGAAAAATAATAATAAAGTTCCTATACAATCTCAGAAATCAAGCGCATCAATCAATGATGATTATTATCATCTTCATAATACTAGGTAACATTCTAAGAAACCTTTTCCTCAATTTTTAGCACTATATGGTAACAATGTCCAAGGTCAAAAAAATGGGAAAACCCCAATTATGGTCCTAAACATACCTCATGAAATAGAAAATAAAGAAGTTCCTTCATTTGAAAAAGTCATGGTAAGTGATCCCAACCCACATAAGACTTACTACCATAGACTTAGTGACATTATGAACACCACATTAACAAATAGGAATAATCCTTATACTCCTTCAAATAGAAGAGCACTAGTTAAAATAACACAAATAATCAAACTGGACCATACCAAAAAAACATCCCACAACAACCAAACCCTCCTTCTATACTTAGAAGAGCTTCACCTCAATAAGAAGCCAAAGACAAATATCATACTTATCATCTAGTTGAGGATTTAAAAAGAGTTAAAGTAAACATTTCAATGCATGATCTTCTAGATTTTAATGAAATGAAATATGTGATTCAAAAGATAGTTTGTACACTAAAACCAATAAAGAACTAAAAGGCAAGTTCATGTTGCAAAATGTCCTAATGCATTATCAAAACAAAATGCAAGCAATTCCATATCAAATAAGAAAGATCAAGCTCCTTTATTCACAACTTTGATTATTTTAGAAAAGAATGTTTATAACTATTTAATGGATTCTAGTTCAACTATTAGTGTCATGCCACTTGAGGTATGTAAAACATTAGAAGCACAAATGCTACCAGAAGTAATAAGTGTGATACAACTTGGTGGATGTAATGTACCTATAGTAGGGTTATTAAAGTAAAAGTACAACTTAAACAATACCCTACTTTTACATGTTATATGGAAATTTTAGTAGTTAATATGTCATCCACTTATGATGTTCTTTTTAGAACTTTTGGAGTCAAGTTTAAGGGGCTTCTTTAGGTTAGATTTCTTAGAGTTATTAATTTCTATTAAAGGAAAATCAAAATATATGGTCATACTAATAGAGCCTTTCTATAAACAAGTAGTAACAACTTTTGATCAACAAAATCAATCTTTGGAAAATCAAAATACTAATCTTTATATTGGAGTTATTAAAGTTGGGCTTGGCAAACATGTTGTAAATGATCATGAGAGTGAAACTTCAGAAATAAACCTTTTTTCTTCTAGTGAATGTGATTAAATTTATGAAGATACCTTGCCTTGTCATCAAAAATATGAAAAAAAATTCCTTTTGGGTGACCCACCACCATTAGAAGAGGACAAAGATGTACATAAGATCCTAACCATTACGACATTAGAAGGTGTGCCAAATTTTGATGACATATCCATTGAACACATTCCTAGAGAAGAAAATTATGTTCCTGATTTATTAGCTCAAATGGCCACTACTCTACATGTCCCTTTTAGCCATAATGCTTGGGATTTAGAAAGAATTATTAAAAATTTTAACTCCTATTCTATTCAAGATAATATCTTTTTCTTCCTAGTTTTGATAATGATGAGCATATTCATGAATGTTTATTGTCCAAGGGTAAATTTAGTGATTAATGCTTTAAAATTTCTCAAATTAATAAAGAAGTTATATTAGAGGATTTCATATTTTTCAAATAAGATCTCTCTTAAAATAGTGACTAGAGAAGCTTTATTTGATGACCTACAAAAACTTAGACTTGTTAGACCTAAGATTGGAACTTGGATGAAAGAAGAGCTTGATGAACTTTTGGAATCTAAAATATTTATTTTGTGAAACATTCAAGTTGGACATCAAATTTAGTGTCTAATAGAAATAAATAAGCGAATTATGATTATGTATTCATTTTCATACTCTTGATCATCAACAAATTGTTAAAAGTTGGTTTAACAAGAAATATGTGGGTAAAGTATTTAAAATAGGAGATTTAGTCCTAAAAAGAGATAGAGCATCTAGTTAAACAAATCCTCAAACTAGGTTTTCTCCTATGTTGTCAAGTCCATTCCAAGTTACAAATGTCATTTCCCCCAATGTTTACAAAATTTCTGATTTGCAAGGATATAAGTTAGAAATTTTAATGCATTTTATCTAAAGTATTTCTACTTAGGTATCCCACATGGACACCTGCTAAATCCTTAGTTGCATGATTTCTTCTCTTTCAACATGCATTTCATTTGTATATAGTTGCATTTGCATATTTGTTTTGCATTTCCATCATTTCATTCTTAGTGTATTGGCTTGGTTTGATTTGTGCTTTTCACATGATTTTAGTAATCATTATGATCATTTGAGTTACTAGGCATTGGATCATCACAACATCATCTGAAAATAATGCAATTATAATGCTTTATATGATATATCCTATTACTATTATATAAAATATCCTTTATATGATATATTTTAATAATGTCATGATTCTTCCTAGTCTATTTTAAGGTTTTAGTTTTATTAGTTATGTTGGATTATGGAGGATAGGATTTATGCTAACTTATCATGTACTTATCAAGATCATGTGAGTTTAGAATATGTGAAGTTGGAGAATGGTTAGCCATAATCACTAGGTGACACTGGAGAATGTCATTTTCCCTCTTATAAGCCCTAGCTCTAAAGTGTGATGATCCATGGCTATCTTGTGAACAACAAGATAAAGTGTGTTCATCTCCATTTGAGAATCCTTAGCCACCCAAGAGACTTGCTATGATGCCATCTAGATTGTAATTAAAGGCACATACATGAGTGTTGAACTACATCATGGGCAAATTTTTGAAAGGACCATATTATTTGGTAGTGCAGCTAATTGACCAAAGTTGTGTTGGAATTCCGATCTTAAGAATGAAATATACCATGAGCAAAGTTTACTAAAAAATGACTAAACAAAAGGAATGAGAACCATGTTCAATGGTAGTATAATAAGTTCTTAAGTGTGATGAGGTTTGGTAATAATCCTGAGCCTAACCTCCATTCCCCTTTTAAACTTGTTTCTCCAAAATTCAAAAGAGAGAGAGAGAGAGAGAGAAATGCAAAGAATCCCTTTTCACCCATTCCCTTTCTAAATGTCAAAAAAAGGATCCCAAGGAAAAATCCAAAAGTTGTGGCTAGCTATCATCTAAGATAAGCTTGTTCTCTTCTTTATATATATATATCAATGTAGTTAAAGTTATGATTTATAAAGAGTATATGTTTTGATCTTAATTAAATAAGATGGTGTGGTAAGGGTGGACCACATTTAGTTATCTCTTGATTATATGGTTATTTTAATCATGTTTAGATTAGTATAATTTACTTTCAAATTTCAAGCTATCTTTGTTTTATGATTTTTTCAATCCTCTATCTTTTTCATCTCCTTTAAAAATTTCTATTGTTTTGCTATTCCTTGCACTTGCATGTAATTTCTAGTTTGGGGGTTAAGTGTTGATGCCAACATCATCCATTCTAGGCATGAGGCCATGACTTATTAGTCTAGTCATGAGGATATGATTTCATAATTTGAATATGGGTTCTTTCAATGAAAGGTATTATGCAACCTTTAAATTATTGTCATCCATAAATAGAGGCAAGGCTACTCCATTGATGCGACATCCAAAAGTAGAGGCAATAATCAAATCTACAACCTCCTAACCAAGAAATATGTGTCATGACCACTCCCCTATACCCTACACCACTCAATGCTAAAACTAAAGCACTCTAACAAATTTTATTTGCTACAAGCATACATATTAATGCATCAACATAGATAACACATACTTCTCAATATACTTAGCATACATAATTGGTACACATCAATATAGTTGGCATGCATAGGTGGCACATGTAGCACATTAGTGACACACACATCAACATAGGTGCCTCACATAGTGGGGAAGCTTATCAAACTTATTAATGACTATCATTTTTGTCTATAAAAAAAGTATGGAACTTTCAAAAATGTCCTTATCATGTTAAAATTTTTGAATTAAACCCCTCCTATAGTGAAAATTTTTTAAAAAGGGACCAAAATTTTGATAGTGATTCTTACCTGCATGGGACACAGAGTAAGTGCCATGAGGCAATAGAGCACGATGATTGTGATCATGGAATCAACTATTTCGATGGTGATATCCCTACCTATATTCTTGGTTTCCTCCACCATGGTTGACACTTTATTTAAGTCTATATATGCAAAGAAGAGCACCAAAGCTACATGGAATATGCCTTTTGCACCAAAAGGAGCAAAATAACTATAGTTGTTGGGATCTTGTTTTGTGAGCCTAGCTATGACTATGAATGCAATGTAGGTGGTGGAGAACATGGACATGGTGATCATAACTAATGTGAGTGGCATAATCGATGTGGCTAACATGGTGGTAGTGGGCAACATGAGCATTTAAGCCTATTAGTAGAAAGTGGCTATAAAACCAATGTTAGTAAGGGCTCTCAAGAATTGGGGGTGGGGTACTCTCTCTTTCTCTCTCTCTCTCTCTCTAAGTGTCAACAACACCCAATAGTTAGCATGCACATGGTGGTGGCAGTCATGCATGTACAGCATCAACAATAGGCATGAGGTAGTACTGCATGAGGAAATGATGGAGATCTTTGGATCTCTACCTCTCTCAGCGAGTGAGTTGATAACTAGGTGTGCATGTGATATTAGGAGAACTAGCAATAGCAGTGAGAAGGATCAATGATGACATTAAGACTTGGAAGGCACAACGTCATGACTAGCACTAGCAAATGAAAGTCAAGGATGTCTGTAAGCATTTGTAGGCATTTGCAAATGTCTGCAAGTGGTAGCAATCATGCAGGATGTTGCAGGAGTTAGTCATTTAAGAGTTGTAGGTGGCAGACAACGCATGACACGCGATCACCAGCAGTGGCAACCTAGCACATCAGCAGTGCATGGATATGTCTACAAGTAGTGCACAATGGTAGCACATGAACAATGGTGAATAACATGTGATGCATAGCATCGACAATGATTGGTAGTAGGCATGAGATGGCATGCATGTCAATGGTGGTAGGTGCATGGTGATGCATGATCAATAGTGACAGGTGATAGTCAATGGCATGTACAATGGTGCATGGTGGTCAATGATAGCATTAGTAATAGCTAGCAGCTGTAATAGTAGCTAGTAGTAGTGGCACTAGTAGAGGTCAGTAGCCCAAATGATGATAATCATGATGGTGGATGACAGTGGTGCACAATGGTAAATGGTGACATGAATCTACGATATGAATGACACATGGTTAGTGGTAGTAAGCAATGGTCAATAGTTCATATAGAAATGCATGGTGGTCAATGATAGCATTAGCAATAGCTAGCGATCAACAACAGTGGCAATAGTCACAACAATAGTAGTAGTGGTAGCAATGACCATAAGAGATCACACATCTCTCTCACTCTATTTGTGCTATCTCCCTCTCTTCCCATGTAATGAGGGTTTGAAGAAGAGGAGCCACTCTCATTTTGAATGAGAGCAGGCAGCAAGTATCAATAGCGAGCAATGACAATAGGAGACTACGGAGAATTTTAAAATTTACATTTAATAGTTATTTTATTATTTTCTCATCAAGTCTTAAAATTTAAGAGTTATTTTATTTAAATTTTCTAGTTTGATTTACCTTTTGGAATGCTACATTGCCCTTTCCAATTGAGACTAGTCCTAGGCTTTTGTACCCATATGAGAGGTGCCCTAGGCAATAGTCTCCCTAAACAAGTTTCTTCTGGGTGTTGATGTGTCCAAAATGTTTGCATCAACAATATTATAAAATAAAAGAATAAATGTTTCAATATGACATCTATTTTATAAAAATACAATATTATAAGTAATTCATAAATTAATACCAACAAAAATATGCAAACTTCTCAAGATAATTAATGAATTGTAGTTTTCTAGGCCCTAATATTGGATCCTCAATATCAGGTACGTGATATCATAGCCTATATAACAATATTGGATACACAATATCATGAATTCTGTGTAGGCCTATAAATAGAACATTCAGGTTCTTAGAAAAGGAGTTAGTTGTTTAAGTCTTAGAATAGAGTCATTTTGTCAATTTTCAGTTAGTTCCTTTCCTAGTGCATGCTCATAGTGTGATGATTATAATTGTACAGAACCTTTATTCGAGTGTTACATACTTAGCATTTACTCCATCATTCTAGAATTTACTTAGCTTTTAATTACTTTAATTGTTAACTGTTTCCTTAGTTAATATTTTTTTATTATCATTTACTATTCCTATTGTTAAATGTGGAATGAGTACAACTTAATCACGAACATTTAAGTGTAACTACTTGGTAACCTAGTAGCATATCTAGTAGTGCTTAAGTAATGTGTGCTTGGTAATCCAAAAAGTAGTACATGAGGTCCAAGATGCATACAAATGATTAAGGACGAATGCTCATTGCATTTAGGCTAGTTTAGATTCCTCTTCTTATTGCCTATTAGCTTAAGTCAAGATTGTTTTCCATTGTCTCTAGGAGTAGCATTAGTTTAGGATTACATCATTTGTCTCACTCTAGACTAAACCATATGTGACAAAGCAAATACTAGTCTAGGTGGGAAGATAGCAAACTATGATCAATGTGTAACTATCTAGATGTCACAACTAGTTCATTTGTGAAGTTTGACCAGATCATGCATACATGCTCGTATTCATATGGTTGAGTGTAGGGATACCTCACCACTCATCAATGGTGCTATTTGCCAAGGATGGTGCTAGTTATCTAGATTAGATATATCATACAAGATCGCTATAATGAAGTATTAACAATATATCCTTTAGAAAGAAAGTAATTGTAAATAAGTTATACACAAATCATAATAATGTCTCTCTCACAAGACTATGATAATGCAACAACTAGTGATGAAATTTNTTATACACAAATCATAATAATGTCTCTCTCACAAGACTATGATAATGCAACAACTAGTGATGAAATTCATTGGAGAACCAACAAAATATATGATGATGAAGATGAATTTTGGAGTGCTCAATATTATGCAAGAATCTCATATGTTCATGAATACCCCAATGATACTCAAGGACTCTCATCATCCAACTTAGATACCTTTAATGAGGATGGGACATCCCATAGAATGAGGGGGCCCATAAGACCTAGGACCTTCTCAATGGTTAGCAAGAGTAAATCATGGGATGAATTGGAGACTTATAAAAGTCATGACGAGTCTTTTAGTTCTTTCTCTTCCTCTACTCCTTCAACATCAGGTTGTGACATGGATGACCATCTCTCAAGGGATCAGTGTAGAAATAGAAATCAAACTCATGGGCAAAGCTAAGAACGCCCACATGAACAAAGACAACATCATCCCAACTAACAAATTCATAACCTACCTAGTTACAATGAACCCTTGATGGCTACTAAGATCCTAATGCATATATAAGAGGCTATTCAAATACCTTGCAAGCATCGTAAGGAAAGTTGTCTACCTAGGCTTGACTTAAACAACTTTCCTAAATTTTTAGGAGGCTATGATTTTGATCTAAAACATCATTTACAAGCCTTTTATGATGCCTATGCATGGAACAATATTGCTAATGGGTAGCAAAAAATTAAGCTCTTTCCTATGATACTCATTCCCCACACAAAAGTATGGTACAGGTCTTTAAAACCAAAATGAGTTTGAAGTTGGCCGACAATGGTAGAACTCTTCACTGAAAAATATCAAACCTATGCAAGAGTGTTAGCCTTGAGGAGACAAATCCAAGAATGGAGAAAAGGGAAACATGAACCCTTGGACATGGCCTTACAAAGATAGTATCCATTGTTAAATAATTACCTAGGCCATGGGTTCTCTGAGGAAAGGCTAATGTATCATATCATGGATGGGCTTCATAACAAAATAAGGGAGACCTTAGGGATACATGCCCTAGGTCAACTATATGAGTTATGAACCCACTAATTCCAAGAGCTTATTAAGTAGGTAGTAAAAGAAGAATGAGAAATAGCTAAATGGAAGAATGTTGAAAGATCTCAACAAGACCAAAATCTTAAAATAACAAAGGTTCATGAAGAGGAGAAATTAACTCACCTCATAGAGGTGGAATCATCTTTTCCAATACTACAATCACTACATGAAATTGAGGCAAAAATAAATAAGATAATGGAATGGGTACATGAAAAATGCAAAGAATATGCCAACATTATTTGAGTTGGAACCATGTCAAACTAAGAAATAGGACAAGACACCAATTGACAATTAGAATGAAGGGTTGAAGAAAATAAGGATAGGAGCTCAATTGCAAATCATACATATTAATGTGACATTTGCCTGTACGATCACCCCAAAGGCTAATGCCCAATCTTGTCACATTTACATGAGCATTGGGAAGGAATTTTACATCCAGATTTTGTATACAAATATTGTGTTCAATCACAGTAGCAAAACCCCCAGTCATGGGGAAGGCCACCGTCAAACTGGTCACACCCTTCATACCATCCGAACCCAAGCAGTTATTATGTTTAGCATCCTATTTCCCCAACTAGATCAGCATCCTTTGTTGCACCACATCATTATCATTCTTCTAAATACCATCAACCATGTCGTCTCCAACAAGATCACCACCTCATGATCCTTACACTTCTCCTAACCCTCAATATTTTCATCCTTTACCTCCTTCTACATCACCACTAGTTGTGCTAGAAGGTCTTGCACCACAACACCAACCCATGAACATTACTTGTGATACTATTTTCAATAGCCCTAGAGGTTTTCCACAACATCAAAAATGTCCTTTCTTTAGGCATGGCCATAGAAAGTGATAGCATGTTTCTAAACCCACTACATCCTCCAACTCAGCACAAGTTAAACGTTATGATGCATTTGCCTCCTCAAACTCAATGCCTCCTATTACCCTATTTGGGCCATCAATTAATGCTCCAACAACTATGTGTCCTAATGAATATAACCACATAGGGAGACATATTGATCCTTGCATACCGTCTTATGATCATGGGTGCCATAGTGGGTCAACTCATTATCACATGACCACATCTTACAATTTGTCCCACTATGCCAACTTTTATCAAGTGTGTAAACCCTAATTTGGGTACATTCTAACCACCACATCAAAAGACACCCAGTGGTTTGGGTGTGACCAAACCCCAATGTTTCCAACATGCATAGATCCAAATTTTTCATTTATTAATTCTAGCCATACCCAAAGGTTTAGTTATGAGGGATATCCTCCATTCTAACAAGTAGAATTAGTAAATGTCTTTCCTTCTTTTGATTTTACAATTTTTTATTTTCCAGGTTTTCATTTCCAACTTGTTGTTTTGGCTTTTCAAGGGTTATCTCATTAGTGAATAAAATACTCATGTGACTTGTCGATTAAGGTGTTATTCTATGCTATCAAGTCTCAGATGATTGATTATTTGGACAGTTAGCCCACATCATCCACCAATACATTCTATTAATAAGAGGTTCTACTCTGGGTATGATGATATTTTTATCATCATTACAACTTAAAGTAATTTTGTGTTCATTTTGCCCATAGTGAAAAATGATGGACTAAGAGGGAATGTCTAGGGTGTGACATAAAGGGGACTTGTGGATTCTCTCTGGTGACTTGTGTATGTGCTATCATGTAGCTTGGTTGTACTAAAATCCTTGTAGATCTAATGAAAAATTGGAGTAAGAGTAATAAGGCACTCAATAAAGAACCTCAATGCTATCCTACAGGGTCTCACTAGTAAGACATGCATCCATGCCTAAAGGTTGGTGGCTTCTCTAGTTCATTGTTGGAAAGGGCAAAGTGCCAAAGTAGCTAGAAGAAGAAAAGAAGGAAAGAAAAACATCAAAGAAAATATCAAGAAAAATGTGCCATAAAGAAATTCCAAATCACTTCTCCCTTGGACAAAATGCCAAGTGATCGTATGGCTTGCTATCATGGTGCTCCTATGGTTGTCCATCATTGGAAGAAACAATGTGATGTCACTGATCAAAGGCATGGACTTGGTCTTCATTTTGGAGTGATGAGCTATGGACACATTAATCACACCCTACACTTAGGATTGACTATGCTTACAGTTAGTTACCTCACATCTCGATCTCTGCAATCCCTTCTATGATGCATCCCATCTCACTGTTCATGTATTTGTGACTTGTGTCTTGTGTAGCATAGAATTCATACCTTATCATGATGGTATTTACATGTGTGTGTTTTGTTGCACTGGTGTGGATTACATTTTTCCTTTTTAGTAGCTACATACATTTTAATGTGTGGTTATGTAATAGCATGATAGGTAGGAACCTGCATTGGGGAGGACCCACTTGCATAACTTTTGTAATTTGCACTCAATGCACATCATCACATCATCTATTACCTTTCACATACTGCATTGCTAAAGTTATCCTTTCCTTTATCATCATTTTAATTCAAATGTTCTTATGCACCACTACATGTCCTTTTCCTCACTCTATTCACGAACTTCATTCTAAAATTCCACTTCATTACACTTTTTGTGCCTTTAGGTCTCTTCAACATTATCATAGATCTTTTAAATTAAACCTAAATTCATCATTTTTGGCCTTGGAAATGTGAAAATTTATCAATTTTGCTAAGTACTCTATTTCAAAAGGGATCCGATATTGGATATCCAGTATCAGGTCAAATGTGATATTAGGTCCACGCTAGCAGGCACATGATATCAGATCCACAAAAATGATATATATGGATCCCTCCCCTCCCCCCCCCCCCCCCCCCCCCCCCCCCCCCCCCCCCCCCCTTTCACTATTCATGCAAGGGGAGTTGCTAAAATTTTCTTTCATGAATTTTCTAGCTTGTGCACCTATCATTCAAAAATAAATAACTTGCTCATTAATGCTTTGATTCTTGTTCTATTCAAACCTACTTAAACTAAAAGTGTTTAACTTAGTCGTGGGGGAAGGGTACACTCCAAGTTGCATGTAGTTTTTTCAAAATTCTTCATTGTCCAAAGGATATTATAAAGGGTAAGTGACCTTAAAAATTCTAAAAATGTTTGCCAAATTAATTTTATTTCTTCATCCAAACCATGAAAATTATTTTTTGGAGTCACCTAATTAAATTGGGCCCAATACCAAAACTTTTAGGGGAATTCTCATGAAAATTTCTAACTCTAAATCACACTAGGAAAGGAATGAATCTATTAAGGGTAAGGAATAAGGTATAAACTAAATTTTGTAAGTGGCCTTACTAATAGTCAGTCCCAGGTGATTGCAGATGGCCCCTAAAATAGGACAACAAGGAGGACCCTCTCAGGATGCATCCAAATTGCCAAGGAGAGGCAAAGGTCAAGCGCCTCCTAAAGAACATGTAGAGCAGGAGGCACAAGCATTCGATATTCATCAAGAACCTCCTGTTACTGTACAATCAGGGCATGCCAAAGGTGGAGATAGTAGGATACTTGAATAGGGACAACATCTTACATTGTCCCTAAAATGTGTTTAGGAAAATCATGAAAGGTCCACGTCAATAGTTGTGATTGTGGAACTCAATTTTGGACCTTTTACTGAATTTGCCCCTGAGGTAGTCAAAGAACAACTTAAAGGGTCTCCACTATGGCCTATTCTCTTTGGGTGTGATGATTGGTACCTATGGGAGATGTACCAATTTTGGCACAACAAGGAAGAAGGCACCATCATTGATGTTGGTGGTATTTCTATTAACTTCTCTACTAAGGCCATTTCGGAAGTGTTGAATCTTCCACATACAAGGCCCAAGGTTTTGCACCTGTCCACTTGCTTTAATGTGGATGCGTGGAAGATATGGTTAAAAAGGATGTCTAGAAAGGAGAATAAATCATATGGAAAGCTCACACTTGAAGAGAGGATCTACTTCAAAATTGGCACATATCACATTTTCCCAACAAAAGGACTGAACAAGATTTTCACATATGTGGCTAGAGGAAGTGCCATCTTGATGGGCAAGGTTGATGCCAACCTACACCATCTATATCTCATAAAAATTTTAAGGAAATTTGAAGAACATAAGATAGGGAAGTTCACATTGCTTTTTCCCTACCTAATTAGAAAGTTATGCCGATGTGTTGGAATTTTTGGGTACATCAATAACATCCCAAAGAAAGCTCAAAATGCCTAATTTGTTGAATTACTGAAGCTACTAGTCCTAAGGAAAAATGCTGATGAGACACTAGAGCCTAAGCAAGAATATATGGTGGGGCCCACTACACCTCAAATTGCAAGGCCTAGCACACAACCTACAAGCCACCAAGACCAACCGCCACCACTGCAGTAGGACTATTGACCATCAATGAGCCATCTCAGCACCATCATTGAATCGGTTAGTTGGGGAATCCATGATGAAGCAAATATCTTCAAGGTCATTGATGATGCCATATGATCCATAGTTTCAATTGATCGCACACAAGGTGAGGTTTCCATCCAAACAAGAGAAGGGAAATCACACTAGTCACAGTAGATCCCTAGAAATGCTCCATCTTTCCAAGTGTAATTAGAAACCTATGAAGGTTCCATAGTAGTGGTTATGCAACACTAGGATGCAACAAGAGTAGTAGAAGTGTCCTCAGACCACATCAAAGAATCATTTAATGTCTCTGTTGTGCCACCAATGGATTTTACAAGAGCACACGATGTCCAAGCCTTGGCCTATCTCTCAATGACTCTTGTAGATCATGAGGATGTTTTGGATCGGTTGTTGTAGATAGGAAAAGTGATGATGTCCTTATTTGACATCCCTCAAGATGTCATAGCAACATAGTCAGACCTCATATCTACAATAGGAAAGATGGTCATGGTAGAGGTTAGGCCCGAACATGCAGAGGAGGAGTTAAAAAGACTCCAAGAAAAGTTCATCATCCTATAAGCTACATAGCGGGATCTATCCTAATTAATCCCTATAGACTAGCTAGAGTCTTTTCAAATAAAATAGCTAAATAAATTTATGGAGGAGAATAAAAGAGTGATATAGAAAAAAGAGAAGAATGATTGGGATGCTTGCAAGGCACAAGCTCAAATTTATGCACATGCCGAAGCATTCAAGGCCTTACAAGAAGAAAATAAACACACCCTCTCAATAGAGAAAACCATAGTAGAAAAAAAGAAGAATGTTCTTGAGAAAATTTTTTAGTAATTTCCAGAATAATTAATAAGGATCAAGCAGGATATAAATCGCTTGGCTTGAGAAAACAAAACCCTCTCAATAGAGAAGGTGCACGCAATCCATTAGAAGATGACAATTGAAATAAGTGCATGGAAAAATTAGGCCAAGTAACATGAGAAGCTTAAGGAGCATTTTAGAAATTAGGTGGAGATGTACAAGAAGGTGATCGAGAAAGAAATTTAGATGGCCAAAGCCCATATTAACACCCTTAGTGCTCAAAATGCTAATTGGCAGGCCATATTGGATACTTATGCCTTTGTCCACCAAGTAGAAATAAAATGCTAGGACCTATACATATAAGATCTCACTGAATACATGGAATTAGCAAACCTATGGTATGCCAACTTAGCCGTGTTGATAGTAGGGTGCCCAAGAATAGAATTGGAGAAGCAGGTAGCAACCACCTACGCTAAATATGAGGCAGAATTTGTTGAACATAAGAAGACATTGTAGAGATTAGAGGTAGAAAATTTTGAATTAGAGGTGGTCAAGACCAAAAACTAAGGATAGAAAGATGTCATGGTGGATTTGGCTCAACGTCTCACAAACTACCAAGAATGCAAGGAAAAATCTAGAGCTAATGAAGAGGAACAATGACTATTTGTAGCTTGGTATGTTAAGGCCAATCATATGTTCCCACAATTACCATGCCATTGAGAGGTGTCGACTCCATCAAACATTGGAGCAATAGCATGGATGACACAGGATCCCCCAACTGAAGAGGAAAAACTTTAGGCACTCCTTTAGAGACATCCATTTCCAAAGCCTAGAGTGCAAGATAAGGGGAAGAGACCCATGGAGGAGCCACCACCACCAAGAACCACATGAGTTCCAAAAGATTTTTTCTTTTATAAATTCTATCTTTGTCTTAATTTCTTTTTTGTTCAATCCCACACTACATCATGAGAAATTCCTAGTTAATCAATAATCCCATACCTATTCACTGTGTAATCAATTGAACTCATTCTCATTTTTTCTGACTTGAGTACGAGTTGTTATTCAGTCATTGAGGTATGATGAATCATGGTTTGCTAGGCCCCAATATCAAATCCTCGATATTAGGTACACGATATCATAGCCTAGATAATGATATCAAATACATGATATCGTGATTCATGTGTAGGCCTATAAATACAACATTCGAGTGCATAGAAAAGGAGTCAGTTGTTAAGTATTAGAATAGAGTTGTTTTGTTACTTTTCAGTTAGTTCATTTCCTAGAGCATGCTCACAGTGTGATAATTGTAATTGTACGGAACCTTTATTCGAGTGTGAAGTACTTGGACATGCACATGATCAGCAATAAAGATCAAGATTACTCTATCATTACAACATTCACTTAGCTTTTAATTACCTTAATTGTTAATTATTATTTACTATTTCCTTAGTTAATATTTCTTTATCATCATTTACTATTACTATTATTAAATGCAGAATGAGTATGACTTAATCATGAACATTTAAGTGTAACTACTTGGTAACCTAGTAGCATATCTAGTAGTGCTCAAGTAATGTATGCTTGGTAATCCTAGAAGTACTACATGAGGTCCAAGATGCATACAGATGATTAAGGACAGATGCTCATCACATTTATGCTAATTTAGATTTTACTTCTTATTGCCTATTATCTTAAGTCAAGATTATTTTCCATTGTCTCTAGGAGTAGCATTAGTTTAGGATTACATGAGTTCTCTTACTCTAGACTAAACCATATGTGATAAAGCAAATACTACTCTAGGTGGGAAGATAGCAAACTACGATCAATGTATAATTATCTAGATGCCACAACTAGTTCATCTGCAGAGTTCAATCAGATCATGCATACATGCTCATATTCATATGGTTGAGTGTAGGGGTATGTAGCCACTCATCAACAACAATACTATTATATAACTAAAATCACGTAATCTCTTAGGTGGCTAGATGAAAAGAAAATGTTTATTCAACCAATCATCGCACATTTTTAAAAAACATGACAAGGTAAAAAATATGACAATGTAAATTTGATTAATAATGAAACAAGGTAACATAAGGTAAGTGTTTTTATCACATGGTTATGAAAGGAAAAAATGAATGTAGTAGAAAGGAATAGAAGAAATAGGCATAATTTATTTATTAAGATCTTTAGTTTTCATAATACCCTATGTAACTAAAAGCTCCCAACCAACCCAAAAGTAAAATCCAAATAATTAAATATTGTTGTTGTAGTAGTATATATATATTACAAGACCAATTAATGCTACTAGGTTTATTATGCTCAAGGTTACACATTTTAGATCCATCAACTAATCTTAAAGCCAAACCTAAGGCAAATAGGTAAATGCTATAGTGTTCCTTATTACTATTGTAGGGAAGAAACTCTTATTTGACTTGTAGTTGTTATCAAACACTCCTATGTGGTGGAGTTATTCCAGGCCCTTGAGTTTCTTTATTTTAAAGAAGAAAATACAAAGAAACATATCAACGCATGCTGAAAATGTTAAATCTTGTTATGAAAACAAGCCATTCAAAACCTCAACTAATTCTAATCCCGAGCACTTGAAAACTTAAATGCATTTCAAAGCATCAATAAAATAAAAATAGTGTATCCAAAAAGTAATTTCGTGTTTTGTTGTAAAAAATTCCTTTCTCAGTATGTTCTAGGAGCTAGATAGAGGAAAGCATATTAGAGGTTGCATCCAAAATTTAAAGTAAATCTTTCAATGATGAGTCCTATACATACAAAAATGTGAAAAAAGCCATAGTATGAACCATTGAAACCATGGACATTTTAAATTTTGCAATCAATACTATAAATGTTGTGGTATTTGAATAGACATTCCCAATTCTATTCTCCTTTTTCAAACATTTCAAAACTCATTTCAATCACATTTTATCTAAATTTGAGCTAATTTTATAGAAATTAGATTCATATATTCACATTTACATATATATTCATAGGTTCTACAAGCTCGAGAATGCATTCCTACGTTACCATGTTAATGCATTTCCAAACATGTCAAATGGATTGTGGAAAAAACATGTTTAGAAGTAGCAACAAGTATAGATGCATTAACCTCAGGATGAAACTGCATGCCATAAAGCTTCTTCCTTGAGCACTCCATCGTAGCAATTCCATTTTTCATGGTTTGTGCAACTACGTGAAAATCAAGAGGTAACACTTGTACAATATCATCCCCATAGTTCATCATCCACACAGTATGTGTATCCTCCCCTTCTTGAGTGTAACAATCTTTAAAAAGCTCCAATTCCTTATCCACATGAACCTCCATGCACTGGTACTTCTCCTCATGTTGCTACTATGACTCAATTGGGAGAACAACAAAGCCTCTGAGAAGATTTACCAAAAGGTGCAAGCTAGAGCAAACTCCAAAAACTACAATTTCATTTTTAAGGATGTAGTCTAAGAATCTTCTTATAGATTCTTGAACTCTATTAGGGCCATCACTAATAATGATGAGGAAAGGAGCAAGTACCCTAATTATGAAGATAGGTGTGACATCTCATCCCTAGATGTCATGGTAAATGTCAAATATACAATATATTAGACATTATACATATGAAGAAAATATACCAAATGTTGAATATATGTGATATTCAACATTATGTATAAAGGAAATAATAGAAAACATGCAAAAAGAGAAAGAAAAGAATGCTTTATTGATATGGAATAGTATATCTAAATTGTGCTCTGAGAGTATTCCTTGGGGTTTTCTTCTTTTGGCATCTATCCCTTAGAGGAAATCTTGCACTACCACCATAGTTAGGCCTGTTACCCAACTAGAAGGAATGGCCAATCCACTTCTTGTCCCACTTGACCTAGGGCCGTGACTTGCCTATACTATCTTTGCCACTTCATGTTGGCACAACCTCTAACCTTGGGTATAAATGTCTTAGGTTAAACCCCTAAAGGTTACCTTAAGAGACATATCCATTATTACATGTCCTTTTTGGTATTAATGACAACTACCCATTTGGGTCTTGTTAAGATAACAATAATGCATGTTATGAAGAGACACCATCTTCATTAGGTAGCAATAGCATTTGGAAATTGGGATGTAACAATATACCCCTCTTAGGTTTTGTTTGTCCTCAAACAAGTCCACATTCTCTATCTTTTTGAACTCTAATGTTCTCTATCATGATCCTATGCTCTAATAATTTGATTTCTCCTTTGAGCTTGAAGTTGTTTCTTGCTTATTCTATAAACAAAATATATGTGACAAAACTATTTGAAAAATTAAATATTACTTTATTAATACTTCATTTTCTAAGACGATGATAAAAGGTGAATTAAAGATTTATCAACCACCAATCACTAGTCCTAACCAAGGCCACACAAAGTGCAACTTGGATCTACTTACCTAAGTGAAGGTAGGGTAGATTCTTTATTTCCAATTTTTATTATCTTAGATATTCTATTATTCTAATTAAAATATAAATTAAATAATGAAAAATAATAAGATTTATCAAATAAAAGTAATAGTGAGATACTTCTTGATCTTGATAAACCTTATGAACTGATGGAAGTAATTGTAATTCTACCATAAGTGGTATGTGATCAAATGGTCTTGTTCGGGATGGCAAGGCTTGATCTTGATTCTTCTCAACTTCTTCTTTAGAAATTAACTCTAGTAACTTGATAACTTGAAAGAATCAACCATCATAACAAATATAATCCAAAGTCTTAATGAATAATGTTGTTAATCCATCCTAATTAATCATAGCAGAGAAATTACTAAATTGTGATTCTTGATGAACAATATCCATCAACATCATCTGTTCCAGAATTCTGGAATCTGACATATCTATTGAACATTCAAAGTAAGTAGAATATGCACCAGCCAATGGAATTGCATGTTGAATTGATGGAAACATCTTCTTCAAATTGAGTTCATCTTCCAAAGATTCCTTTACATATCCATATTTTAAGAATTGATAAATGCTACATCGAACTTTTGTATTGAAGTATCCATAAAGAATAAATGGAACTAGATAAGCATAACTTAGGAATAACTTATTCTTCAAAATTTCTTCTATTTGCTTAATCAAATATGATACTTGACATAGTCTAACATTTCAACATGTTGGTTTGGCAATCAAATGTATGTTAATCATGCATATACATCTTCTTGATAGATGGCTTTCTAGAATCACTACCAAGGCTATGTGATTTTTCTGAAATCTTAACTATTCTTTCTTTTCCATTACTTGAAGTTCTAGAATTTTCAAAATCATATTTTCTAAACTCCATTCAAATCTTTGTACCAATTCAAACTTGGCTTCTTTATAAAAGGTCACACAGCCATCTATGTTGTGATTTCTGCAATAGGCTAATCTATATGGCTCAAAAGAAGAACTTCCATTAGAACTTGTTTGCTTATAAATACCTTTGTATCCCATCTTTCCAAGTCTAGTTGGAATTGATATATAAATTCCCATGACAAGACTTCTTGTAAGCATAAGAAATTAGTAGCCAAATCTTCTAATTCTACTAAGATTTGTAGATATTAATACTCATGCCAATCCAAGGCCCATCATGGACATAGCAAATGTTGTTTCTCATTCACTAGGGATCTTACAAGCATGTTGTATGTTGCAACTTTCATTCTCATTCTTGGATTATCTTTTGAATCATTTCTATTCATTAATATCATACTCCTAGTTGAAAAAATATTTTTCATCTCCATGTTATTTACCATATGTTTTCATTGTAGGAAAAATTGATATACGTTTTCTTGATGGTTCAAGATTTTTTTGTTTCTTCAACTAATTCTCCAACTAATACATCAACTAATTTTATAATTACATTATCTAATTTTAGTAATATTTAACAAAATCATATAATTTTAGTAATATGTAAATATTATCTAATTCTTAATGGCCTTTCTACCCTTCTTAAGAACACTAACTCTGGAAGTGTAACTAATGACGTTCCATAATGATCTTAAGACTATCTATAAGAGATATGCACTAAATCTTAAAACCCAAAAATTTGAATTTGTGATATGATCAAATTATTGAGTTCCCAAATGAGCAAGGGTGAAAAATGTTGGAAATTACTATAGATATGTTAAAAATGGACATCGTATGCTTAATTTGTGTAAAAATGAGACTTTTGAGGATCTTGAGGCACTATATTGTGTAAGGAGTAAAAACTGATTTTTGTGGTTCCCTAAGATGGATTTGACTTTACCATTGCGTTGAAAGGTTCAAATATATAGGAGAAAACTCTTCATTTTCAAAAAATTCTTCCAAATCAAAAGTTATGACTTTTGGAGTTTAAACCTTTGGCACAAAAAACAAAACTTCCCAAGAGGTCATCCATCCCAATTCTACTCCAAGATGAACATGCTTAATTGTGGAATTTTTAGCTTTGTTGCTACTAATGCACCAAATTCAATTTTAGAAATTTCTTCTTGCATGTTTTAAATTTAAATTAATGGCCTAATGATGAGAATTTTCAATTTTCTATCCACTGATAGACAATTTTTCTATTATGTAGTAGCAAGAATGATAGTGACAATGGCTACCAACAGTGGCTTTGGAGGCTACTAAATGGTGTTGATTGCCAAGTTGGACATGTTGATGAGGGTAGTGATAGGTAAGGAGGTGCACGTCAATGGCAACAAGAAACATGAATGTCAATGGTAGTGGGGATTATGCTATACTAAGTCTGCATGACCCTCCCTGGGGCCTATGCAACCCTCCCTAGGAGCATTCAAGGCTCCTATTAGGGCCCATGCTGCCTCTTTTGGGGCTACTTGACCCTCCACTAAGCCTACAAAACCCTATCCTAAACTTTTATAGTCCCTTTTAGGGCCCATGTAGCCCATCATTGGGCTCATGTGATCCTTTGCAGAGCTTGCATGTCTCAACATGGCCCCAAGCATGTTGATGACAAGGGCTTTTCTGGTCTCAACAAGAGAGGTTGTATGGGAGGCAATGTTTGAGAGGTGGTGTCTAGTGGCATAAGAGGTGGTGTTCAGAAACATGAAAGGTAGTGTTTTGTGGCTTTGAAGGCAATTTTTGGTGGATCTAAAGGTGGTGTTCAGCAACATGGGAGGTGATGTTCAATGGCTTTGAGGGAAATGTTTAGCAGCATGGGAGGCCATGTTTGGTGATGTAAGAAGTGGTGTTTGGTAATCAAGAGGCAATGTTCAGTGGTGTGGGAGGTGGTGGTTAATGGTGGAATAGGTGGTATTCCATGGCATGGGAGCAATGATCCATAGCATGGGAGGTAATCATCGGTGGCATGGCACCAACGAGTAGTAGGAACATAGTAAATAACAACTACAAAAAAATGTGATGATGATGACATGTAGGTATGGTGTAAGGATGCATGGTTGTAAGGCATGTTTGGTAGTGCTCTAGGGTGTGATAGATGATGGCAAACACAAGCAACAAGTGATAGCAAAGTGCGACACAAGTGGCAGCAGAAGTAAGCGATGGTAGCTAGGAATCAGTGGTAGAGTAGGTGATAAACTACAGTCATGGGAATGATGGTGGTCAATAGGCTCAAGTATGAAGTAGTGACCTCGGTTGCAAGGATAGATTGACATAGCACATGATGGATAGTGAGGCACATGGCATGTAGTACAAGGCAATGGTAGCCTGTGTGCTATGGTGGCCTTCTTAGGGCCAATGTAGCCTACAATTTTTTTTTAATTTTCATTTTTAAATTTTTTTTAAATATTTAAAAAAATTTATAAAAATAATTTGGCACTTGGAATTGAACCCATGACCTCCCCTTTAAATTTTTTTTTAAATATTTATTCCACCTTGCCTTTGTAATTGACGTTGTGGTTCAGCTGATGATAGGGTAAGGGTTCAGTATGGGTGAATAGTAATTCTGGGTTGATTTCTTACCTTAAAATTTTGAAATTTTTTTAAATAATAATAAAAATTTGATAATTTTAATAATTTAATATTATTTTAATGCACATATAACAAGAAACTTTAAACATCAATATTTCCCAAACCATAAGTTCAATCGAGCTAAAATATGTACCATTGGAATTGTCTCAATGAGTACTATGCATTAGAGATAGTCTTCGGGTTCAGAAGTGAATTTAAAATTTTAGGAATTAAAAATGCCAAAATAGCCTATTTTGTTGAACTAACATTTCTAGGTTGACATATGGTAACTTAAGGTCTTCTAGATTACTTGGATAGTTAATTTCAATAAAACAAAATCAATTTAGGTCATGGGTCCTAACTTTCTTGAAAGAAATTTAATAATGACCCTAATCAATTAATAGTATTGAGATGGGTAAGAGTTACCTGGACTAATGTATCATTATCTTACCAACATCTTTTGTAATTGATGAATTCTGATGAGATGTGATCAACTCTTTGTCGATTAATGATATCTATGAAGGAATTTTGTTGATTGTTGGGATCTAGATGCTTGATTCATTGTTTGTGAAATCAATGAAAAGTTATCTTCTAACTTACATCATAGACATATGATGCATCTGCTGATGATCAATTGCTTTCCTTGTGTTGTGGTTTCAAGGTTCATCATCAAGTTCATGTCATAGTTAGCCCATTATCCTGAATGGTCCTTTGATCATGGTTTGCTTCAATACCAATTTTGACATCCTATCCCTAGATGTCATGGAAAATGTCAAATACATGATATATTAGACACCATGCATATGAAGAAAATATACCAAATGCAAAATATATGTGATATTTGACATTATGTGTAAAGGAAATAATAGGGAAAATGTAAAAAGAGAAAGAAAATAATGCTTTATTGATATGGAATAGCATATCCAGATCCTACTCTAAAAGTGTTCCTTGGGGTTTTCTTACTTTTGCATCTTTCCCTTAGAGGCAATTTAACACTACCACCATGGTTAGGCCTATAACTTGGCCAAGAGGGATGGCTAGCCCACTTCTTGTCCTGCTTTACTTGACTCCCATGACTTGCCTATACTAGATCCATCACTCCATGCTAGCATGACCTCTAACCCTATGTATAAATGCCTTAGGTCAAACCCGCAATTGTTACCTTAAGAGACACATCCATTATTACAACACACCCTTTCAGGTCTTAATCACAACTATCCTTTTGTGCCTTGTTAAGATAATAATAACATTTGTTATGAAGAGACACCATCTTCATTAGGCAACAACATCATTTAGAAATGGGGATGTGACAATAGGATTGAGTTTGAGAGGTACTCTACCAAAATGCAAAGCTCATGTACATAGCAAGCTATAAGTTGCATGTATTTCAAATTGAAATCTAGTATCAAAACCTATGTTTGCCTATAATGGTGTATAACATTCCTTGCAAAACCTTTGATAATAGCAATCATAAGAATTGATGCACATGGTGGGATCTGAGTGGAGCAAATGGATGTTATTGCTAATTTCATTTTTCATTCCATGATCAATATCCTCATTTTTCAGGAAGTTGCTATTTTATTGGGCAAGCTTTGGCTCAAAGCTCAATTTCTAGTTCAGCGGCAATTCCACTGTAGGAGCTTCAATATGATCCCTGGGCTCTAGTGTGGCAGTATGGTGTGGGAGAATTATGTTAATGTTAGGTGGTTTCAGTATAGGAGTAGTCTATCCATTTTTGTTAACCAATCTTCAAGCATGTTTTTGTTTACATCAAATCAATACTTGTACGTTACAAGCCTATGCCATGTTGATGATAGGCAATTGTTAAAATAGAAAGCTTCTATAACTCCCAAAGACATAGCATGAAAAAGCTTAATATGGGAGTAGTGTGTTTTGCTTTTAAATATTTAGCATATAAGCTTTAACAACTTGAGAAATTTTATTGATTAACATTGTTACTTTAGATATTATTACGAAAAGGAGATGGTAAAATTATCAACTAATTTTTCTTCATAAGAGATATAGATAGTGGCTTTAAGTTTATGTATTTAGGGAATTTGCTTCAAATTTTCTTATTGGCTTTGTTGAGAAAATTTGAGAAGAATTTACCCATAGAAAGTTTAACAAAGCATATAAATGAGTATGTTAATCCAAGTATTTCTTTTCTCATTACATAGACTTGTTGCAAAGTGTATGCCTTCAAAGCTGTATTAAGCATAATGTCTTAACTTCTTTTATTAGTCCTATAGAAACCAATCAACTTTTAATGTAATTAAAACTTTCTTATGTACAATTTTCTCACTTAAGCTTTGCAATTTTTTTTATCATAAGTTATTGCAATTTTTATCATTGAATATAACCAAGGGCATTTTTAACAATTTTACTAAAACTGGTTTCTTGTGTGTTACTTGTATATAGTTTTGGTAGAAAAATAAATACTATTTGAATTAATTTTGATAACAAATGTGATGTTAAATAAGTAATTAAAATCAAACTTCAATGATAACATTTTCTTATACTTGGATAAAATTTGGGAATAATAGTTAGGCTATCAAAAGATTTCACTTTAAGGATTGTAATTAAAGATTCACAATTAAGGATTTGGGGATTTTAATTTATAACTTATATTATATTATAAAACTATTTATAAATTTTATGTGCAAAGAAAATATTTACAAGTAAATATTTTGCTAAAATTCTTGTAACATGTCATGAAGAAATTTCATGACAAGTAGGGTTAGATGTTAAAATAACACCATGAATATGGGTAAACAAAATCCACAAGAAGTGTAAGAATATCAAGAATAAACCTTTCCAAAACTAAATTTACTTCCATTCTATCAAGGTGGATTTTCCCCTACTTAGATTAAAATAGGAAACTTTTAAACATTCTAATAGAAAATCTAGTGTAGTTTCTTTAAGGACACTCAATTTATGGAACACTAGTATCTAGATATTAGAAACTGTTAGATTCAAAAACTACCAACGTGCCTTATAAATTTGAGATTGCTACAATATCTCTACATTAGCATTGTGGATGATGTGGTTGAAAGGATTGGAGACCTAGAACAACTCACATTCTTTGAAGCCTTTTTGTCATGGTGAAGCAAAATAGACAAAATGTCCAGGTATGTATAATGGGTGAAAAGGATAGGGGTAGAAATAAGGATCAACATTAATAATGGTGATATAAGAAAGTAGAAGAAGGAAACTACAAGAAGGTTGCAGACATGGAATTTTCTTTCTTAGCTAACTCAATTAGAGGCATTGGTTATCTTATCATTGATGGATTTAAAGATGATTGGATTCCTCCTCACACACTTGTATCCTTGCACATATGGTTGAAGATTGATAAGGCAACTTTACCGAATGAGTAGCAATGTTGCCTATAAAAACTAGAACATTTAATAATTAAGAGGATTAAATTTCTAGATGAGCTTCATAGATTTCAAAAACTATCCATGCTATGCCTTTCTGAAAGTAGTTTTTATCTAAAAGTCATCTATGATCTTCCTAGGCTATAGATTCTATTCTTGCAACATGATTAAACATGTGAGTTCCTTCCTAAAGAATATGGAAGGTGTTGGACATTTCAAAAGCTTTACACATTAAAAATAAAAAATTTATGTAGTTTTGGTAAGAAGTGGTATTTATTAGGGTCAAGTGGTTACAATTATCCTATTGTAATAGCCTACCATGCTATTCATTAAATGGATTACAAAGATTTCTTGAAAACTTAGATGATTCATGCATCTATTTAGCAAAAAATCCATTATCTGGTACTTTCAAAGACAACTCAACCTATTGTTTACCTATATGTAGAGGAACCTCTATGTGAAATTGCATTTTCTAAAAGGCTCATTGCCATTCTTGAGGGAGTTCATCCTAGGTTTTGAATGATCATTTCTTCTCCAAAGGTCTCATTCTTCTTCAAATTTCACTCTCTAAGGATTTTAGAAGCATCAAACCTTTGTTTAATTTTTCATCCTCTTCAAAGTTGGACTACAGAGTTAGTATCTAAAATTTTCAATAGCATGGTAGGATGAGTGTGATGTGCTGCTTATATGTCACTTTTTGTTTTTTTTTTTGTGTGTTTTTTGTCTTTTTTCTAAAAGAAATTCAATTGGATTATTAATGTTTAGAGCATGCCTCTAAGATAGCATGCAAGTATTGTGTAACACCCTGTGTTTTCAAATATTTTGATTAATATATTTTTCTTAATGTTGTGTTTGATGATGCTTATTGGTATAATATGCTTTGATCATGATCTAAATTAGATATATTTTCCACCTTTATTTATTTAATGCTTAATGTATTTTTTATATTTATGCATTAATTTGGTTGTATATCTTTTTATATTATTGTGTATTTTTATTGTTCTAGCTAATCTGTACTAATCCAATGGATGAGATTTGGTAGACTCTCATTAAGGCTATGAGATGACTTGACATGACATGTAATGTATGGTTGATTTTTCATATGTCTTAGTATTTTATTTATTAATTTAATTCATTATAGGGTGTGCTGATTTTTTATGCCTTAGTCTTCGACATGTACTTTTTGGATTGTGATAATTATGCATATTTATGGAGTTCTTATAACAATGAGATGTTAGCTTAGTGGTATGACTATTGATTTGAAAGCTTCAAGTCACGAGTTTAATTCTAGTGGGTGATTCTTAGTTATAAATTTATAATTGGACTATATAACTTGGGGTGTATCTATATTACAATTATTTTTGGGTCATCCCCCCCATCCAACCCTTCCTCCCTAATGGAAAGACCATTTTCTCCCCAAACGGGGCCATTAATGCTTTTACTTGGAAGTTAGAAAACTTATCATTCATTATACATTGTTTTCTATTATGATTTTAAATACATGTCATGTCTCACACCATACAAAGTATATCATCATGTTTATAAAAAATCAAAATCAATATAATGGGATAATGATCAATATTCATATTTTAAATGATAAGAGATAAATTTATTCAAAAATCACAACTATCATATTCAAAATGATGCTAATAAAAACACATTAATACAATATTACAAATATCTTCAACATGATAGCATTATCAACATTTTATCCTAGCAAGAAAATTAATTTAAAAATGAATAAGCTATGTAATAAGCATTAAGAAGAAAGGTACTTTTAGATAGATATTTGTTATGTTAATATAAAATAAAAATAAAAAATTAATTTTTTAATTGATTTTAATCATTCAAAATATAATTATTAAAAAATAAAAAAAAATATTAATTTCTCCATTTCATTACATTCATTTATGTTAATACATGGGCAAGAAAGCAAATAACAACAAAAAATTCAATAACAAACAACAATTTGAGTCATTCCATATAGATGGAAATGCAATATAGAATCTATTTGCATTAGAGTTGTAGTCATTAAAGTTGGATATTGTAAAAAAAAGTGTGCACCCTTTCTAGGTAAGATATCAAAAAAGAATTAAATTCAATTAATTAAAACATCATGTGGTAAGATAGTTTGCTTGATTCTTACATTAATTCAATTCAATTCTTTTAGGCATCTGAAAATTGTTTTGATATTAAAAAATTTTTATATCTTCCCTCCCCCATAATTATGTTGCAACCTCTACTGTGGGCATATGAAAAAATAGTGTGGAAAAGGCTTAATATTCTAAAGAAATTAGGGTTTGATGCTTACAAAAAATAACAATAAAGAACTCCCAACAATGAGGGATTATTCATTACATTGACACACTTATGTTAATAAGCCAATGTTGATATGTTTGCATTAGTGCAAACCTAGGGAATAAAAGGTTTTGAAAAATTTCAAGGAAAACTCATTTCTTTTGTGGTTTTTGCAAATATTTAGCAATTTGAAACCACCAAGTTTTATGTTTAATTTCTTTAAAAACTAATATTATATAGTGTAGTCATTTTAGTAGTAATACCACTATCTATATTTGCAAAGTGTTCAAGATAATGCAATATACGCTATAGTGAGAAAAGATACATTACACTTTGTTTATGTTAACTAATGAGTGACAGGTCCCCCTATGCCCAACCATATAATCTAGTCAAATTCTATAGACTTAGCTACCTAAGTTGCTAATATCCTTAAATAGTGAATCAAGAAGTTGCAAGTCATTTTCTTAATCCACACTTGTATTTTGACTTTGTGTATGGTTAAGGCATAATATGTTTATTTATTTATAATTATTTTATTCTATTTGCTAGGTGATTAAATGAAAGTTTAATGTTTAAATTATTTAACTAATCAAATATCTCATTAACTAAATATCCTAACATGGAGTATCTGTTCTCATTTGTTGTACACATCTTGAACTCATATTAGCATTGTTGGGTTACTAAGTGTATACTACTTAGTGTACTAGGTATTTACTTCTAGGATTACCAAGTGTTAATATGATATGGTCAAAATGGTCATACTCATGCGCTTATAAATGATGATATTAATTAATTAATTAAGAACAATAATGTAAAGTGCATGTAACGTAAAGTGCTGAAAATAAACAATAAACTAGTCTAAATGCTAGAATAGATGTAGAAAATATCAATTTTATTGTTAATTATGCTAATGTTTCTAGGTACATGAGCACTCAAATAAAAATCCATACAATCTAATAAATCTATGCTACAAGCACTGAAAGAGAAAATATTTTAACTCTTGAAGGAAGAAACTGCAACAGTTCAGCTAAGACTAAGACCAAAAGATGCCATAAATGTAAGGGCTACAAACATTTATATGCACAATGACTACATTAGCATCAAAGTACCTACATTAATTCTTCCTAGTATGCATCGATAGGGATATATTGATAGGGCTGCATTAACATAGCCTATCTTATTGATAATTCATCATACCCCAATGATTGATTGAAAACTCATAGTCGAGTGAACAAAATTGGGCTAGAGTTTCTTACAAAATTTGGGGAGGTATAAAATTTATTTACTAAAATATTGACTAATTAAATCTAAGTAACTCTAAGTGTTAGATTGTATGATTTTTACAAAAGATGAGTGCTACTATAATAAAGTTGGATACATAAATACAATTTTAACATACCCTTGTTGGATGATTAGAGACAAGATGAATTCTCATACTATTTCTAAAGGTAGAGGCTTTTATGGTTCAAATGATATTTCATCACATCTCAATGCTACTGGAGGCTGAGGTTGACCTACTATTGCTATTTCTACTATTGGAAGCTTATAAGCAATTAGAACTACTTTCATTTTCTTTTCCTTGCTCCATGAGTCATAAATAATCCAAGTAGCTTTGTGAATGTGGGTTGATGCAGAGATGTTCAACCCCAAGGGGACAATGATGTACTGATCTACAAGATCTAATTTGATGTTACATTTCTTGAATGGAGGCAAGTTCTAGGTCTTGTACATTTCTTAAGAAATGAAATTCACTCCAGAACTTGAGTCCAATAGAGCTTTACATAGGTTATTTCCTACAATATGTAAATAATTTAGTGACTTCCAAGACCATACCATTTCCTAGGAAGGTGGCCTATTTGAGTTAATCAGTGACCACATGGATCAATATGATAGTGTAGACATTGGAGGATTTTTGGATTGAAGGAGGCTCGAGGGTAATTTCAGAAGTAGTGGATGTAGGGTTAGTAGCCATAGATGTCTAAGAGGGTTTTGTGGACTGTATGGCTTGAAGAAAGTCCTCTTTCAATGCTTATGCTCAAAGTGACTCAAATAATGATTCAATTGTAAATTAACTATCATTGTGGCATTTCACTATTGTGGATATGGTGGGATTTCTCTATGCATAGGTGGAGCAAGTAACAAGGGTTTGGTGTTAAATGATATAGAGTATGTTAGTGGGTATGAAGGAGGATAATTGGAAGGAGGCTCATTTCTTAGATTATGTATTTTGTAATATTTAAAAGGGTAGTAATTATGTGAAAAGGGATTGTGGTTGGTAAATCCACAATGTGATATAGTTTGTTGGAAATAATATCCATGAGGATTTGCTTGTGGATAAGGATATTGCTACTATAGTGGTGGCATTTCCCACAAATATGGGTTTTGCCACTACTAATACTACTTTTGTGGTTGATAAGGTGTTACACTTAGATAATACCATGTTTGTTAAAACTTCTATCTATAATTACCTTAGGGATAAGACAATCTCCTAGGTGGCTGCCTTTCTAAAAATTTTGGATTTAAGGCATACACCCCATATTCTTGTAGATGTGATAACATAGGACAACATTCTTTAGGATTTTCATATTGGCAAATATCACATCTATCATCATCTATTCCTAAATCTTGAACCTCATTGATTATTTTAGCCTTACCTTTCTATTAATGATAACTCCATTCTATATCTTTCCTTCTCATTCTTTCTCAGTCACTACTTCCCTTCTTTGCCTTTTCATCCATAATTTTAAGAGCGGTTTGGAGCTTCTCATCTAAGGAGTTCTATATTTTATCTACCTTAGCTAATATTTCAATAATAGATTTTTGTATCGATAATATATTTCTCTACACCATTTCATATAGTAATGCTTCCTCCTTTGAATCATAGAAATGTTCCTTACTCTTGCAAATGGAGGGGTTCCTATTATATTCTTTTACACTTTCATGTTTTTCAATCTCTCCTTCTTCTTTTTTCACCTATTCAATTAGCCTTTAGATTTTATGTGCTTGCATTTCCAAAAGTCTTCCTTGTGCATAGACCCCAAGAGTTTCCCTTAATTTGTTTCGAAGCCCATCTATGATGTGACAAAGTTGCTTCCTTTGAGAGAATTCATGGCCTAGGAATCAATGCAAGAGAGAGTATTATCTACCCAGAGCTACATATAAGGACTTATGATTTACTTGTTTCCATCATTAGATTTGCTTCCTCAGATTGAACACTTTGAAGTACACTTGATACTTGTAATTGAATGACTCTAACATAGTACTCCATTTGCAACTAATTCAAACTCCAAAGACTAGTAATAACTTTCTACCTCTTTGATAAGTATCCTTGCAAACAATTTCAACTTCTTTCACTTATTTTCAATGTTTTGTAATGCACAAGCATCATGAAAATCTTGTAAATGATGCTATGGATTAACATTATATTTCTCTTCAAATTTTGGAATATTGTTCATATCCAACCTTTTGATCCTCTATCTCTTTAATTCCAAGTAGGGATTCTAACTACTTCTAAAACATTCAGCATGTTTCTACTATCTAGTAATAGTTCATCATAGTTATCATGTTCACGATGGTTCCTATCATGGCCATATCTCACCTATGATAAGTTATGTTGTGCTTACTTTCCTAATGATGCTCTTCTTTCTCTCTGTGTTATCTCTAATCTTGATTCCTATCATCATGATGGGACCTCATATCATCTTCATCTTGATCCCAATCACCCATATCTCTATCTCTGTCATGGCTCCTCTCATTATAATTTGATGATGATGAAGTGGATGATAAAGTTGGAGGACTAGGAGAATGGTTCCTACTAGTCCTTCTCCTTCGATCCTTGGCCTGGTCCTTCTTTTTCTTCTTCTTTTCCTTATCTTTCTCATTGTCCTTAGGTGATTGGCTAGGAGACCTATCTTTTGATTCCATTTAGACCTTTGACTTTATCGTTTCCTCACCAAAGTTCTCCAAGGTTGACTGGAACCATTGATGAAGGGTGTCCTCGTCAATAAAAGGAGGAGAATCTATGTATTAAGAGAGCCTTGAGAAGAAATCATTACCCTTTTCTTGTGATTGTAGAGATAATGGTATTGAGATTCTTTTGCCCTTTTAGGCTTCATACCATGCCTCCATCCATTTGTCTTTCTAGAGCTATGATTCTGTAGCTTGATAGTCCATGAGGGCTTAATCTATTGTTTCATACTCAATCTTGATGCATCAATGCCTAGTCTCAGGAGTTAGGCCATGAGCATGATGGTAATAGATTGATTAGGGGGTAACATAATGTTGCCTTCCATTTTCCTTAGTCTAACTTTTCATCTAGATTGAGGATGAAAGTAAAGTCCAAATAATAGGAATACAGGTAAGCATAGACTATCCTTAGTTGTTGAGGCTTTTCACTGATAACCTTGTTAGTTCTTTCTTGCTAGTTCTTGGATTCATCAACATGATTAGTAATATGTATTAAGTATGCCTTTGAGATTATTTTTTATTATTTTTTATAAGAAAAATACATTGTTTTATATTTCTTATAATAATTTTTGTTTCAATTATCTAGGTAATACTATTTAGTGCACTTCACTAAATTAAGTCCCTAGCAATAGCACCAATGATGAGTGGCGAGTACCTCCTATGTCCAACCATACAAAACATAAGCATTCACTAGTGGTTCGGTCAAATTCCATAGACTTAGTTACCTAAGTTTCTAATGTCCTTATATAGTAAATCAAGAAGTTGCAAGTCATTATCTTCATAATCCATACTTGTGTTTTAAGTTTGTGTATTATTAAGTGTGGTTAAGGTGTAAGATGTTTCTTTTCTTATGATTATTTTATTATTATTTTCTCCTAATTGCTAGGTGATTAAATGAAAGTTTAATGAGTGAATTATTTAACTAATCAAATATCTCATTAACTAACTATCCTCATATGAAGCATATGTTCCAATTTACCAAACACATCTTGAATTGGTATTAGTGTTGCTGGGTTACCAAGTATATACTACTTGGTGTACTAAGTATCCACTACTAGGATTACCAAGCATTAATAGATTTTGATTGAAAT
The DNA here is from genome assembly GCA_015680685.1 of Gnetum montanum. Classification (NCBI taxonomy): domain Eukaryota; kingdom Viridiplantae; phylum Streptophyta; class Gnetopsida; order Gnetales; family Gnetaceae; genus Gnetum; species Gnetum montanum. The sequence continues at coordinate 258,177 of MNCI01013865.1, read as the reverse complement.
GGTCATACTCACACACTTATAAATGATGATATTAATTAATTAATTAAGAATAGTAATGTAAAGTGCATGTAACACAAAGTGCTGAAAAGATTAGTAAACTAGTCTAAATGCTACAATGGATGTAGGAAATCTCAATTTTATTGTTGATCATGCCAATGTGTTCAAGTACATGAGAAATCAAATAAAACTCTATACATCTCATAAATCCATGCTGCAAGCACTTAGAGAGAAAATATTCTAACTCTCAAAGAGAGAAACCACAAAATTTCAACTAAGACTAAGATCGAAAGGTGTCATAAATGTGAGGGGTGCATGCATTTATATAGGCAATGACTGCATCAACATCGACATACCAGTATCAATGCATCCTAGCATGCATTGATAGGGATACATCGATGCAGCTACATTGACATGCATGCATTAATACAAACTTGTCTTATTGATGGTTCTTCACTAATGTAGTATTTCCCACCAAAATTAAACCCATAACTTGGAGTTACCAAATTAAGAGTCTTACCACTAGGCTAACATCTCATTATTAATTTGATTTCTTACCATTTGAATATATAACAATTTGACTATAAGTACACAACAACACATATATTTCAAAGAATATATTATAATAAGTATACAAAAATATAACAATGCCTTAAGTGTAACTTTAATTGATAACTTCTTATCTAATAAAATAATGAGCTAACCACTTGAGCCATATATCATTTGACAAGAATGGGAAACATGAATTCTATTTGCAATGAGACAAGATAGGATTTACTATTTATTTCCTACTTTAAAACTTCAAACCAATCAACATATTGACTCAATTATACCTTAGTGTAAAGAAGGATCATTACTCATCAAGATGCATTAACTTTCCTATCTTTCATAATCAACCATGTTAAATTAGGCTTGCCATAGCACCCCATGGTTCTTATAATAAAGAAATCAAGAAGCTATCATTTTTTTATCTTATCTATCTTCAAGAAGTTAATGGTATCTTTGAACATGTGCAAAAGGTTCTTACAATTAATATTAACTATTTCAAACACTCCATTACCTACCATGATTTTGAGGCAAAAACACATACACTATGACAAAATCTTTAAAAATCCAAAATAGTTGGCATGCTAGTACATAAATCAACTCTCACAATAAAAATAAGCCAACTTAACCACATCAAGGTTGATTTTTAGTAATTGAAAACTTGGAAACATGAGAAGATCTCAACTAAAAAATTCATGCAGTAATTCCTATAGTAGATTACCTAATGATTCAAGGTTGTGCTTGTGAAAAGTCATCATGAAATTAGGCACCACATGGTCTACTTCCTATTTATTATTGATTTTAATCTTGAGAAATTGTGGCAACTTTTGAACCACCACATAATAGGTGGCTAAATGATTATTGAGGGCTATAGTGGCTATAAAAAAATCCTACCAATGATAGCTCTTAGAGGACGAGCTCTCACTACTTGTTTCCTTAAGAATTACTTCTTTAGCTTCAATAATCCTAACAATGATAGAAAACCAACAAATATTCAATAACATATTGTGTCCCTTGATAATTTAGTAATAATAAAAGAATTAACAAGAAATATAGGTGAATGATCACACATACATTTCAAAACACAAAATGCAACATTTAAAAATGGATGAGCAAAGAAAAATAATGATCCCTAATCAAAATCAAATGTGCAAAATTGCTAGAATATCATGAATTGAACTTACAACACAATAGCTTATAACCAAAAATAAATAAGCCAAGAGAACCATAGGAATGATTTATAGGAAAGGTTGAACAAGCTCTAGTTGTATGCCCAACAACCCACAAATAATGCAATGTGTTTTGAACAAAATAAGCATAGTCATTATATTAAAAATATGGGGTTTAGTGCATTAAATTATTCTAATAATCTAAATCTATGAACACTATTTTCCATAAATATAAATACACAAATAAATTCATCAATTAACTATCCTCACTCTAATGTCATGTTGAAATTTGAGATCCATAAGAAATGTGTAATAAGGTTCATTGAGGAAATAAAGAGAAACAATTAAAACAAACCAAACTATGATAATAATAAAATAATTATTTCATAGTTATAGTAGGAGGATCAATAATATAATAAACAAAGTATGATAGATATGATAGACATTAATATAGTAAAGTGTAAGCATAATAAATAAGCATAACTGCCTTGTATAATATTAAATCGTAGTGTAAGTACTTAATGGTTATGAATATAACTTACTTAATTACATAAAAGATACAATATAAACATAACATAAAGAATAAAAATTCCAATTTTATTAATAATGAATCTTAACATAATGTAGTGCTCCCTTGGATTCCATAATCCAAGCTCACTCAAGTGATTAAAATCCAAACAATTACTCATAATTGAACAAGGAAAGAAAGAGATATCTTTATTCTTGCTTAAAACAAATTAAATACAAATGCGAATGAAATCTAAATACCTAAGGATAAACAATTAACTTAAACAACTCTTGCATCATACACTCACAATGAGCATAAATCCATTAAGATGATGGCTCAAAATCACTTAACCACAATTACTCTAGTAGAGCTCTAATCATACATACAATGCTTAGAACTCAGGGCTTTAGCAACTTACAAATGAGAATCCTTCCAGCTTTATATAATATCAAAAGTAACCATTGGTCTCCCTCTATGATGGTCTATCTTTTAAAAAATGATTTTTATCTAAATTTCACCCTCTCATAGTTAGCCTTGGTTATGACTTGTACTAACCTACAAACTCTTGTAGCTACAACTTGCTATGACCACTAATGCCATGCCTTGGGAACTAGGATAGACACTAAAGATGAAGGTTGAATTGACTACATGAAAGTTGTGGCTTGCATGAGCAATGTGCATATGGCTTGCACTATGAAACTTAGCTAAAATCCATTATTTTCTTTTCTATTTTGCTTTGAATATGATCAACTACTACTCACAATGGGTTCATAGCCTATGTTAAATCTAGCTTTGACCATATCAACTTGTAGTTGCTTACCTAAACTCACAAATCACATGAAAACACATCGAAAATATTCCGAACTGATAACGTCCATTCCTAAGAAATCTTATGACATCCTGATAATAGGGTGATATCCTCATCACCTTCCTCCCCTTCAAAAGAAACTTGTATTCAAGTGGGCAATACAATTAGGATGGTATTAAGCCCCTACATATCCAAACCAGACTCATGAACCCAAATGGCATTTTAAGTCCCTTCATCACTCTAATCAACCTAGTACTTGTTATTGTTACTATGTATTATGCTCTTATCCTTTCTTGATTCTAACACATTTAACTTGATGTCATTAAGGAAGTTTGACCTATAAGGGCATAATTTTTTACTTCAAGACTATCCTTCAAGTTTGATGCTAAAACATTTCAATGGCATGAGTCAAATCTTAAACATTAAACATAAAAGAATTAGAAAAATTAATTTCATAGGTATTGTCATTGATTTTAGACCTAATCTTGAATGGATCTATTTTTCTTAACTTGAGCTTGTAGAAATAGACATTTCTCTATCTTTTGTTTCTTTTTCTTAAATGAATCCATACATAATTTCTAACTTGGAATTTATCTTTTCTCCTGCCTTCATTTGCTCTAGGTATCACTTCTTTGACTTTCTTCTCTAAATGAGTCTTTACTTGTTGATGCAACTGCTTCATTTGCTCACTAAAGTCAATACTTAAAGAGGCATAATCTTCAAATTTCCTTAACTCATCAACAATTTTTGGTGAAAAGCTATAATTGGAAACAAATGAACTTTTACCAATACTAGCATGGAAGGCATTGTTATATGAAAACTTAGCATGAGCATACTTATTTTCCTACCTTTGAGGATAATCCTAACACAAACATTTTAGAATCTTCAACAAAGATCTATTCACAACCATAATTTGTCCATATTTTGAGGGTGATAGGCTATAGAAAAAGATAACTTTGTCTCTACAAATTTCCAAAGTAGCATCCAAAAATGAACTATAAATTTTACATCTTTATCATTAACAATATTCAATGGAGACCATGAAATTTCACAACATGTTGAAAGAACAAATGAACAACATGCGAAGAATCATAACTCCTCTTACATATAATAAAATGATTTATCTTTGTAAATCTATCTACCATAATAAAAAAAATTTGGTTTCATGAGGAAATGATTTGGCTCAAAAAATGGAACATTGAAATAGAGATTCTATATTGTGATACAAAGCAACTCCATAAGTATATTAGAAATAAGGCACTTATGTACATTTAGGGTAACCTAACATAAAATAAATAATTTTATTTAGATAACATTAGAGGAGGCATTAATAGGAAATAAACTTATTTATTTGCTATTATATCCCATAACCTATGATGTCAAGTTAGTTGAGAAAAAATGAGATGTTACCCTAGCTCTAAGTCATGGGGTGGAGGGCCTTCAAGTTGCGGGGGTGGCTTGCCGCATTGAGCACTACGAAGATGATACCATGCTTCTTAGCCGGGCGGCGGTCCCGCAGGCCCAATGTATCAACCTGGCTCTGTCCCGATTAGCCGCCGAGTTAGGCTTAGAAATCAACCGCACCAAGTCGGCGGCGCACTTCATTAATGTGGACCCGCAGGTGCAGCACTGGGTTACACAAACTCTGAACGTGCAACCTGGGAAGAACACCGATACCTACCTGGGTATCCCGCTGTTCCAGTGGGGGCGGAACAATTCTTGGACCCCCCTCCTAGCCAAGCTTGAGCACCGTATCAATCACTGGGCAAATCGATTCCTTTCGTGCAAAGGCCGCCTCCTCGTGGCCACTGGGATCCTTGCGGCCACCTCGCGCTTTATGGCGGTGGTCGCCGTGCCCCCCACGGCCATCATCCACCAGATCAACGCCCGAATCTACGGTTTCCTATGGCGGGGGAGCAAAGGGGGGAGCAAACTCCATCTTGTCAATTGGCATCGCACGGCCCGTCCTCGCATGGCGGGGGGGCTGGGGGTCACCGCGTTCGAGGATGAGTGTGCGATGGGGCAGTAGCGGCTGGTCCGTCAGCTCACTCGTGCTTGGGGGGAGTGCAGTCAGTGGGGCTGTATCGTTCACCAGAAGTACACGCTCTAGATGTCTGGTCCGCATGTCTCGAGGCCTTGGATGACTCTCTGCCAGCACGTGCGACAGATGTTGAATCTGAACTGGCTCCACCTCGAGCCACGTGTCCTTTTGACCCATAAATACCCCCCTGAGGATGGTTGGATGGCAGTTTGGCATGGGCGGCTCCCCGAGAAAGTAAAAATCTTCCTCTGGCTGATCAAATCCACCGTGCTCCCCGTTCGTGTGTTCCTACAGCAGCGCAGCGTCTTGCAGGACCCCACGTGTCCGCATTGTGGCCACGACCCCGAGACCCTTAACCACTTCATTTATGACTGCCCCTGCATCCACGCCACTTGGCGCGCATGCAGAAGACTCCCCCCCCCCGGCGGCAATTTGACAGCGATTCCTGGTCGGTGCTTTTACTTTGGCACGCCTGGAAGGCGCGGAATCACACTGTTTTAACTCAGGCAGCTACCCCCCTCCCCAGCAACTTATCCTGCAGACTTGTCGGGCGTGGCGTGAGATTGTGGCCGCTATGGGGTAGATGCCGACGTACGAGCCTAGCTGCTCGGACTTCCAGGCAGATGAGGAGCTGTGGCGGATGGTTTGCCAATGCGAATGGGACGCCCTGCTGCAGCGGCTGGTCAGGGACCCTGACCTTTCTGACAACTCCTTCTTTACCAACTGGCGTGGCGATCAGACCTTCTTCCCTGTCCGTGTAATTCGCCTGACAAAAGCTGCTCTGGCCAACTACCTAGGGATCTCGGCCGCTGGGGAGATCATCCTGCCAACCTCCCGTGGCCTCCATAACTCGGCGACCTTTTTCGAGGGGCTTTCCCCTAGAACGTAGAGCCGTCAGGTCCCTCGGACGTCCCTTCCGCGCCTTTGGGCTCATGCGGCCGTCTAGGTCGAGCGCTTCTTTGTGCAGTCGGGGAATGTGAGCAAACTCCAGGGGCTGCATTTCACCTTCCTACGGTGCTTGAGGGAGGGTACTCAGGTAAACCTGCCGTGCTTCTTCCTCGAGGCCCTCCGCCTTCAGCGAAGGGGTCGCCATTCGGGGCCTATTTTAGCCCTGTGGAGGGGGGCGAGGAGGCAGGGGGCGCCGGGCCCGTCCTCTACCCCCAATAGGGGCCGTTGCATTGCCCCGCCTCCTTCTTCCCCCCCTTCCTCCACTCTGCGATGACGGGCCGCTCTCCACCTTTCCTGGGGCCGCCGCTCCCATCGCAACCCTGCCCTTTCGCCCACCCCCCCCCAACGCCCCCCGCACTGGGAGGTGCAGCTTCAACAGGTGGTTGCTACAGCTCGAGAGGCCGAGCAACGATCCTCGGAGAGTCAGTGGACCGAGGCCCTGGCCAAGTGGCACGCCGACCATGATGCCTAGCTCCAGGAACAAGCCCAGCAGCTGAATAGGCAGCATACGCTCACAATGGAGACCTTGCGTGCCCAGCTCACGGATGAGCTCCGGGACTGGATTAGAGAGGAGCTACGCTAGGAGGAGGCGGACCGACAGGCCCAGGAGGCGACGGCCCAGGAGGAGCAGGAACGTCTGCAGGAGGAAGTGGTGCAACGGCAACGGCAACTCGACCGGGCGCATCAGCACAGCGCTCGCCAATGGCTCAGGGGGGGGCGTTGCCCGTATAGCATCCTTTGAATTAGCTGTGAGAGCTCCTGGGGGGAGCTCAGACGGCACATCCCGCACACGTCCGCTAGATTCCACCCGAATGCGGGGGATTCTTCGCCGGACCGGCGTAGGCGCAAGGCTCTTCTGCAGGGATTTCAACAGGCCGCGAACTTCGTGGACACTGAGGACCATCGTGCCATCCTGGACCTGCTCCACGAGTTGGAGTTGCCTCGGTGTGCCTGCCACCAGCTGCC
>MNCI01013865.1:117171-251026 GCA_015680685.1 Gnetum montanum | reverse complement strand
CCCCATGTTGGGGGATTTTTGAAAGTCTGTACGGCTCCGTGGTTCGGCCGCCATGTTGGGGGTCTGCCGGGTTTTTAACATGATCTTTTTTGGGTTTCCGGGCCCCCCCTCTTCGGGGTGGGCCAACCCCGCTCGTACATGTATAGTCGTGTACCATTCTTTCAGTAATACATTCCTGAACATTCTCTCAAAAAAAAGAAAAAAAGTCATGGGTTCAATTCTAGTGGATAATGTTGAGTTATAGAGTTCTATTTAAACTACATATCTTGGGGTGTAGTTATGTTTTAATTATTTTGGGTTCCAACACACTCACTCCTCCAAAATTAGTCAAGCAAGATTGGGTTTCCATTATTTTAAAATTGAAATAGGTAGATAGGTCTAAACTCTAAAAGAAGATAGAAGATATCATTTATACAATCAAAGGACAATTGGAAATGAGCATCACATATTCTTAGAATGTGTAGTTCTAGAGAAAATCTTCCATACATGTCAAGCTATAGTTAATTTTCGAACTGACCATTTTGAAATAGCACCATGAAAACTTAGTAACTTTATTGATGAAGTGCTTACTATTCATACTATGTATATTTCTTTTGTTCAATAGATCCTGAGGGTTTGCAAATGTAATAAAGAATATTTGAATTTCAATTTCACAACAAGGAATCATGACTAGATTTTGTTATTGGAATACCACAAAAAACTTCTAAATAAATTCTTTTCAAAAGAGTATTTTGGATTGACAATGATATGTAATGCTCATTAACACCTTTTTCTTCATTAAAATTTTGAAAAACATGACATTTATTAATGAATTTAACATCATCTCTATACATAACTAGCTAAAAATAATTCTTACTCACCAATTCAAAGGTTTTGTTCTTGCACATGTGGCTTGTCATGCTACCATTAGGTTTCTCTTCTAAAATTTGTAGCTCGAAGTTACGCTTTGGAACATAAATCTTTCAATTTATTAAAAAGAATACCCTATTGGAAATGGTAGGATTTACATCTATCTATCCTTCCCAAAAATAGAACATTTAAATCCTTCCATACATGCCAAAAATTAGTATATTTTGGATACAAATTAGCAAAAGATTCAAAAACATTTACCTAAAAACATGAATGACTAATGTGAATTCTAGAGAAAGCATCTACTGCAACATTAGATTTATCATTTGTAAGATTTAGAAAAAGATGAAACTTTTAGATTTGTTACAGCCATTTCATTTGATGAAGTTCCTTATGATCAATCAAAAAAATAAATTCAACTGCTAATAAGTAATCCCTCTAGTGTTTTAGAGCTTAAAGTATAGTGCATAACTTTTTCTCATATACACTATACTTTTCCTAGATTCATTCAATTTTTTAAAAAAGAATGTAATGAGCTTACCTTGTTGTTACAAGAAAATACTAAACTAAGATGATACGAAGCTCCCTTAGATTCCACAACCCAATTTTACTTAAGTGATCAAAATCTAAACAATTTCTCACAATTCAATAAGATAAGAAATTGGACATTTGTTCTTGCTCAATAGAAATGACATAAATTTGAAAATGCAAGATCAACATCCAAGGACAAACAAGAAGCTTTAAAAACCATCATTTAACATACTCATAAGGACACAAAAATCATTAAGATGATGGCTCAAAATCACTCAACCAAATTTTCTCTAGAAGAGCTCGAATCCAACATACAATGCTTCAAACTTCGGCCTTTAACCATGATGCTCATAAATGAGACCCATTTTGGCCTTATATAATATCATAGGTGATCATTAGTCTATTCTTATGATCATTAATATTTGAAAAGGTGAATTTTTTTGAGTTAGCTTTAGCTACAACCAACTATAACTTGCATTGGGCTATAGTTCCTTATAGCTATGAATTAGAATGACCTCTAGTGCCTCCTAGTAAGAACTTGGATAGAAAGTTGAAATGAAGGTTCAATTGATTACAATCTAATGTGAAACATGAATAAAATGGATTATTTTCTTTTCTATTTCACCCTAACTATAATTGACTTAGATTCTTAGTGGGCTTGTAGTTTTGATTGAAGTTGGTTGTAGCTAGCTTTGATTGGTAGTAGCTTGTAGTTACATATGAAAACTTCAATATCATATGACAAAAAATTCCAAAAGATTTCAATTTCATAACACACATTTCTAAGAACTTCTAGGACACATTGAAGATGAAAAATATATTTGGAAGATAGGGTGATATTCTTAACATGACTATACAATGATTTTTCAGCCATAGACAATTATACAAACAATGTGTGTTGAATTATATGCAACAAAGTATACAGAGAGCTAGTTTTATAATAGAACTTAGTAGGGATATAACCATACATCAACAAACATGTTTTTTAATCCGTATTTAATAAAAGATTAATTATTTATGTCAATAGTCATAGTTTTATATCTCTTAACTTAAGCCATACATGTTGAGGTTAATGGGATGTTGCAACCAAACATTTGAGAAAAATGCCAAAAGATAGTGTTTTTTTTTACATCCAAAAAACTTATAGATTTATTTCTTTCATCATCTAAATTAAATATAATCATATTTCTAAATAATAATATGTTAAGTGTGTAAAGCTTGACAAAAAAACATATCTGAAATGAAAAATCTACCTTGTACATTAAAAATTATTCAAAATAATCTAGCACTAAAGTAATGGAAGAAGCTCTTTAATTCTTCTGCAATTTCACTTTTCCTTTACATTAAGCTAAAATTTGAGAATATTATCTAGAATGCTTTATGCATATACAATAACGTTAGAAATAGTTTGAAATTTTTGCCAAAACTTCTAAAACATAGAAAAAATAATGATAGATAATTTCATACATTATTCATATCAATTACAAGTGTAACAATGAATTAGTGCCTTAGATTTAAGGTTTTAACATATTAGAAGTTTTTTATAAAGGCATTTAGAAAAGAAAAGTTTATCTTAAGAGGAGCACTTACTTCCATCATGTAACTTTTGTCATATCTTGTAGCCTATCGTTGAGAATGTTATATGTAAATGTGTGGAATAGAGGTTAGAATTTTCAAACACACATATTCATTATCAATACAAATATTAGTTTTAATCCAAGTTTTACTGGCTTCAAAACTTTATATCTTTCTTTGATATCTTTATATGAATTTTCTCTTTTTGTAACATTCAACACTCATGACTTCTTGCAAGATGAATCAATGTGGTGCTCATGAACTATGTGTTCTTCTACTTTTCTAGATATGCATACCCTCTATTTTCAATGAACTTTATAATGTTGTGCATTATTATTATTTAGTTTTTGGTTTCATTGACCTATATGAATGCCTTGGGCTTTTTGATTAATTGGAAATAGGATTAGGATTTTCTTCCCAGAGAGTTGAACCATGATCCATCTAATGGATTGGTTCTTGGTTGGCTTCATGGTCTAGCCATTCATCTTTTTTGCTAGAGGATCTTTTATCCTCCATGATGATTCTGTTGTTCTAATTGTTTATTTGGGATTTGCATTTCTCATTATATAAATGTCTAGAATTTTCCTCAAAAAAATCAACATCTATATTAACATTAGCATTTCTGACACATTAATTTATTGGTCATGTTAATTTTTTATAGCCTAACATTCCATAAAGATATTTAGCCCTCATTATATGCACCCTTTCTAAATAATGTCATGTTTAGATGATGCAATAATCTATATCCTAACATTTATCCTTAATGGACCTACACAAAGTTTGCCACTTAATATAATGATATGTCTTATACCTTAATTAGGATCATAGAAAAGTTCTTTCAAGTTGTTCGATGAATAGTGAGTATTAGCCTAGTGGTAAGACACCTAAATTGAAAGTTCTAAGTTATGGATTTAATTTTGGTAGGCAATGTTGAGTTATAAAATTCTAATTTGACTATATGTATTAGGGGAAAATATTTTTTAAGAAAAAAATTTTAGAGTTCCAACAATATTCTATGATTTAACTCTATTAATAATGTAAAAGGAAGCCTTCTGGTAAGTGTTGCATCCACTTTTTTGGATTTAGAATGACCAAGTCAAGTGTGGCTTTGACATTATCTCATCCAAGTTTGACCATAAAACTTCCCACAAATAGTATCCTGAGATACATTTCCATCCTTGGAGGCCTTCAAGAATCATCCTAGCTCATAACTCAACATATGAGCTTCACTTCTAGTGAACCTAGAAAAGTTTAGAAATGAAAATTTTTCTAAGTGTTGCAGGTGATAGGAATTCCATGCAATGTTCCCTCTTAACTACTAATGACATGTCAACTACAGTCCTAGCCTAACCTCTTCATGTTACCTACATCAAAATTGCATATCAAACTCATATTAGGCCTTGCAGAATCCAAAACGACTCATCCGAGGTATTATTGACATCATAGGCATTAAATTTTAGCATTTTGATAATTTGACCTCAAAACTAGAAGATACAATTTTTTCTAACTCTTGGCCTAACACTAGTGTTAGTGCCAACATCCTTAATGTCATCCCTACCACATCCACAACACTTCTTGCTTGCATTTTGGCTTTTTCTTGGCTCTTTTGATTCTTCTACAACCAATTGACATCATTTTCTAGGCACAAAATGTCAACTCTTGCAAGTTCAGAGGCAATTTTGGGAGTCAAGAATTTAAAAGTTTTCTAAGTATGGTAGGAAATGCTAATGCTAGTATCAACATCACCTTCTCAGCATCACCACCTTATCAAGTTTCCTAAGTTTGAGATTTAGCAACATTCTTGAGGTCTATAAGCTCTGAAGTGTCCAATAAGCATCATCACAACTCATTTTGGCATTAGTTTAGTCCACCTAGAGGCTTGGAATCATTACTTGGAAAAATACTAAAATTTGTTCTATGTATCTAGTTGATGTTGAAATTGATACCAATGTTAACACTTGTGGGATACACATCTTGTAATCCTTCTCCTTTACACTTTGCATTCAACATCATCCCTTAACTTCATAGGCTCTTTGGCATCATCATGAAACTATTTGACATTAGTTTGGATGTTGATGGAACATGATATTGCATCTACTGCGATATCGCATCACTCGCGATATCGCGTATGCGATATCACAGTCCACTGCAATGTCTATAAATAAGAAGCGGCTCTCCCTTGTTTCATAAGTAGAAGTTAAATTGTAGTGAAACTCTAGCAATTTGATCCCTCCAAAGTTAGATTATTTTCCAGTGTCTACTTATAGTGTGGTCATTGTAATTGTAATTGTATGACATTCTTTATTCGAGTGTGACGTACTTGGACACGCACATGATCGACAATAAAGATCGAGATTACTTCATCATTACAGCATTCACTTTGTTATTTTTTTATTTAATTAATTGTTATTTACTACTTTTTCTCTCACCATTAAACTCCTAGTAACGCAGAATGAGTATGACTTGATTACAAGCATTAAGTGTGACTACTTGGTATCCTAGTGGCGTACCTAGGATTTGTGCTTGGTAATCCTACTGGTAGTCATGCACAAATTTCAAGATGTGTACAGATGATCAAGGAATAAACTACTCATCACACTTAGGATAGATTAGATTCTCTTACCCTTTCCCTCCTAGCTTAGCTTAGTTAATATTATTTTCCACTACCTTCATGAGTAGCATTAGATTAGGACACATCATACACCTCACTCTAGACTAAACCATACGTGACAAATATAATACTAGTCCAGGTGGGAAGAAAGTAAACTACGACCTAAGGTTAATGATCTAGGTGCCACAACTAGTCCATCTATGGAGTTCGACTAGATCATGTGTGAGAATGCTCATATTCATATGGTTGAGTGTAGGGGTATCTCACCACTCATCATTGGCGTCGTTGCTAGGGACAGTGCTAGTTATTTAGATTAGTTATATCATACAAGGTCATTGTATAAGGACTTAACAAAATATCTCTTAGAAAGAAGAAATAATTATAAAAAGTCATAATTTTCATATGGTAGTAATTAATTGTCTAGGTGCCTCAATTTTCATGCCTTTTGGACGAAGAACAAAAGTTTTGTACCTTATTTTTCCTAAGGATGGGTTTTTTGAAAAAAAAAAAATTCATCAATTAGTGTATGCTCTCACCCTTGACCAAATTTGTTGTTTTTGAGGGTGAGAGCATAAATTCGGCCGAGAGTGAGAGCATACACTAATTGATGAAATTTTTTTTTTCAAAAAACCCATCCTTAGGAAAAATAAGGTACAGAACTCTTATTCTTCGTCCAAAAGTCATGAAATTTTTTACTCAAAGAACTTTTTACTTGTAAACTAATAAGATTCTCTTGGCCAATTTATAGATATATATTATAAATATATAACTAAGCTAGTGATCGTCAGTCGTTTGCTGCAACAATGATTTAAACATAACAGATAAAAATATTATAAGAGTTCTGTACCTTATTTTTGTTAAGGAATATTAATTGTAATCTACTGATTGTTTTGTTTCAAATTGACCCTATTTGCTTTGGGCATTACATTAATGATGTTTTCAACTTTTTTCGAAAATGTGTTGAGGCTTTGTAACCATCCAACAAATCCTTTATAATTTCCTGGATGTAATTAAAATTTCCAGTTTTCAGTTTTCCTGGATGTAATTATATAAACCTTTTGCTACAATATTATATATTTGTCTCAAATATTTAGTCTAAGGGCAACTAAAAAAGAACATATGGCTCATCCTTAAGATCTCTTAAACCGCATAACCTACATGTTTTTTTTTCTCTAAGATAAGTTTTTCTCTATGAATTTCCTTTAGAACCCATGGTTGAACAACTTATGAATGTGTTTTAGATTTCTTTGTATCTCTTCCAATGAAATATTTAAGTCTTTAATCCTTGTATCCCATATCCAATCTTATGTCTTTAAGAAATGCTTTAGATTGTTTTAGAGCTTGGGTATTTGTACTTTTACCTTTAATTCATCAATTTTGTACCCTTTGAATAACCTCCTATTTTTTAGCACTAAGACCTGGTCTTCAAATTGTGCATCCATACTATTAATTTGTACACAAACCCGAAGGCAAACAATATTACAAGATACAGAAGGAGGAGGCAACCATGTGAAAAAGGCTTAAAAATAGGAAAAAAAATAAAAGGGAAAAATAGCACAGCAAAATATGCACCCTATCATTCATATGCATCTAAGATTTTGTTTCTTGTCTACGCTGTACCAGTACGAAACAATACCACCGCTGAAAAAAATAACAAACCCAGAAAAAAAGTGAAAAAACAAAGAATCAAAAAGCAAGAAAAATGCCAAACAAACACACAAACACAACACTGATCCGGAGTATGCAACAGAATCAGAAGCAGAGTTCAGTGTTGCTTCAGTTATCATCCTTCGCTGACAAATGTTTCCTATTTTTGGGGGGGTGTCGGACCCCGAAAAGAAGTTCTATTGATATTAAAAGTGTATCAATTACAGGAACTTGAATAAGTCATAGGGATGAGGGGAAGGGAAAGCTGGGAGCACTGGAAGTGAGACTCAGGAACAACCATAAAAATGAACAAGTATTTAAGGAGTAAACCTGAGTAGGGGCACTATCAAACTTCCACATAAATTGACTGGTTACTAGATAGAATGACATAGATTTCGATGAGGCAAAGAGCTCTCAATTAAGAATAGAGAGAGTTCCAATGAGACTCCACTCAACAGAAAGGGGAAGCTTCCTTGCAAATATTACAGATGATGAGTGTTATTGGAACACTCAGGACTTTCCAATGGCTGCAAAAGACGAACCAATTGATGATTATCCAAATTGAACTTTGATGCTTGAGATGTGAGTTGGAAATGAATGAGGATACAGATCTGCAACTTCTCCAAAATGTTCCCTGTTTTTGAGGAAATTTGCTCAATCCCTAACCCTCTAAGGCCTTTTTCTTCATACAAATATGGTATATCTCATAATACATGAAAGGTAAACATCACAACATCTAAATAAAAGCTACTACTATATTCTACTTAACATCAAAGTAAACATTGATAGAGGAGCAAGGAGCACATATTCACACTATTTCTACATTGAACATACCATTAGTATAATGATCATTCAAAAGCATTGCTCCTAAGCTTGAATACGGCAACACATGCAATGCCATCACCAACTTCAAGAAAATTTAAATTACAGCTTATGCAACTAAATGGTCATCCCAAGTACATTTATAAAATTTTAGTTTATGATTATAACATATTTCTATGTGCCCTTGGGTTTTAGCCGCAGTGGGAATCAATCCCATGACTTGCTGTTTCACAAGCAGGCATTAAGCAGAAACGTAATGTTTTTAAAAACATATATTACGGTGCTCGCTACCAAGAATTAGCCTAGCACGGGATATGGACCCGTATTTAAAAGGTATCTTAACACATGGCCAGCCAAAATACAGGAACCGAGAAAAAAACACGGATATGGACCCGTATTTAAAAAGGTGCCTTAACACATGGCCAGCGAAAATATAGGTACTCGAGAAAAAAACACAGTAGCGCAACAATATTCAATCTAGGGATGAAATTTAGGTAGGTATAGGGGCAGCTGGGCAGAGGCAGTGACAGCATGAGACAACAGAGGAGAGGAGAGCCCATTGTTCACCCCACACCTACTAACAAAGATGAAGCGAATGTGCCTGATGTTTTTACCTCCTGATGTTTTTCAGGTAAAAACAGCAGCAGCACCAGAAGCACATGAATGAGAGATGATGCTTCTTTGTTTGTTCTCTCAGCAGCAGCACACATGAATGAGAGATGACGCATCATTTGTTCACCTGCTCGGTGCTTGCTTCGCCATTGGTCTCCTTGGCACGAACACGCAGGTACCGCATCGAATAACGTTTTCTGCATGTTCGCACAATTCAACTTTCTCTCATGTCCCAGCCTGAGCCTGACCCTAGGGCTTGCTCTTCCGACGGGTGTGCAATCATCCCCGCCCTCGCCGATTTCCTTTTAAATAACGAATCTCCTCTTCCTTCGAAGAGCTTCAAGAAGAAAATTTCTCCGTTGGATTGTCTTTGAGAAAGATCTGTTTCTTAGATCACTTTCAAGTAAAATTTCTTTTGGCTTTTTTGGATCATTTTCAAGTAAAATTTCTTTCTATTCTTAGATTATTTGCTCCAGAGATCTCTTTCTCTGTCAATTGAGATTTCTTTCTTCAATCATTTTTGAGGACGATAGAGTTCTTGTTTCTTCGGGTATTTTCCACTAACGGATGCAAATTGCGTTACAGGAAGGCATCGGGAGGAGGAGCAAAGAAGATGAGCTGCAATGGCTGCCGTGTGCTTCGTAAAGGATGCAGCCACAACTGTCTTTTGCGACAATGCTTGCAATGGATCAACTCTCCGCCTTCTTCATCCATTCATACGCACATTCGCTGCTACTTCTTCTCTTATTTTGTTATTACTCTCTCTCTCTTCGACGTCGCCCAATGGATGTCGACACTTGCATCGGTTTTGGATTCCACTTCTGCAAAATAGTGGGCTGGTCTATGATCCTGAAACAATGCAAGCAACTCTATTTATACATGACGGCACCTCGGTTCGTGGTAAGGACGTGAAATTAACTGTGGTAACACACGTAGATGAAAATTGAAAGAGTAGTAAACGATGCAGCATAGATGATGATGTATGTTTTCTGCATTTTTCTTTGAGGAATTGCAGAGATGGGCTGGGTGTTAACTTGTGGAGTTATTATTGTACATGCGTGCATGCAGCAGGCCTCGGCCGATTTCATATTATTTGAAGTTGTAACCAAAGCTCTGAGGTTGTTGTATGTACATTCAATTCTTTCATCTGCTTCCAGCAAATAAGTTGCAAGTTTCAGTCATCTGCTTACCGAAATGGCCTGTTTGTACAAAGTTGTGTTACCAAAATAGCCTGTTATGCACAAAGTTGCATTACCGAAATAGCCTGTCTGGAATTTTAGTTACACATGTTATGCACAAAGTTGTGTTACCGAAATGGCCTATTTGAAATTTTAGTTACACGTCAGCATTATGCCCAAAGTTGCGTTACAGCCTGTGGGAAAGTCAAAGTTAGTTGCGTTACTGAAATGGAAATGGCCTGTCTAAATTTTAGTTACACGTCAACCTTATGCGCGTTATCGAAATGGCCTGTGGAAAAGTCAACGTTACTATGACTAGTAATGGTTTCTTGGCCAAACAAATAATGTAAACATTTGACATGTGGAAGAATTTATCTATTTCATATTATTGCCCATGAAGTTTTCTCCTATCTCAACATGGTATCTTATTTCTACCGAAATGGCCCGTAGGAAAGTAGGAAAGTCAATGTTAGTCAGCCTTACAATGACCGGTAATGATCTCTCGGCCAAACAAATAATGTAAGCATTTGACATGTGGGAGAATTTATCTGTTTCATATTATTGCCCAGGAAGTTTTATCCTATCTGAACATGGTATCTTATTTCTAGTTGAAGTGATCTTCAAATTTCGACATTATAGATTTCAGAACATAAGTAGAAGGGTTGGCTTATAATAGGTTTCTTTAATAATCACTAGAATACACAGTTTGTTAAAATGCAATCAAAAGGACATTTAAAACTGGCAATTTTGCTCCAACTTTTCAAGTCCTATGCACTATTTTTCAAACAAGAGGAACTCACAAATTATGAATCTTAAAAAGCAAAACATATCTAGAATTAAAATATCAGCACACCAAATATTTGAATTGCAAAGAGATTTCTACAACAAGAAACTTGTAGTAAATAGCTTTGCATCCACATAAATGTTATAAACCAATGCCTTAAATAAGATACCCTTAATGTAAATTTCTTTTAGAAATGCCAAAAACTAATAAATGGCATAAACACAGGGATGCAATATTGCTTAATTTTTCTTTAGGTATGTAGACTACTAGGCCCTTTTTGACACTAGATGCATGCAAAATATGATAAAATAAAACAACTAGAGCATATTCCATAATAAATAATAGAGCAATGCACTAGAAACCACCCTATACACTAAAATACTGAAATGTAGAAACACATGGTGCAACTAGTTAGCTTGCATTAATGATCACATACTTACAAAGCTAAACTATTGCAAAACGCTCCAACAGTCATGAGAAATAATTAAAAATCAGCAAATGTCCGTATCTTCTGCCAACGTGAGCCTGAAATTCACAAATAAAATAGAACAAGTGTCATTATATGTGGTCGTGTTCGTAAAAGCTCAGAGGTTACGAAAAACTAGAAAGCATTTTATTGGCCTCTCGCAGCCTTCAATCCAAACAATGAGCCACAACGTCTCCAAGGTTCTTGCAGCATTATAGGAAAGCAACACCAAAAGCAAAACAATAAAGCCAAAATCTCATCATAGCATATTCCCGCCACTTTTTCATTCAAATTTCTATTTAAATAACACTCAACTAGTTATGAATAAAAATGTATCATTAATAAATTAAGCACATGTAAAATCAAGACATCCATAAGTTGGAATGATAAAGTTAATAAAATAAGGATAAAAAGATAGGGTAAAATAGGATAATCTTGTTTAGGACAACTGTTGACAAAATATTTGGTTGTCTATATGGATATCTTAGTGGAGATGGCACCATCCCTCATAGTTGTGGTTTACACTGTTGTTGCTAATACTACTCATATGATTGAGGCATGACTCCACTTGGATAGTATGAGTTTTGTCTATAATTGCCTTGTGAATATGGTAATTTCCTTGGCATTTGTTTCTTTACAAACTTCAGATTCAAAGCATAAGGACCTAACTCTTAGGCATAATTTAACAAACTTAGTTTGCATTCCCATACTAAAATAATCACAACCATCATCATTTTCTATTTTAGATACTTGGTTCCTAGTAGCAAATTTTCATTTCATCTTTAATTATTATTTTTATTCTTTTTTGGTAGTTCTCATGATGTCCGTTGATTTGATATATTATTATATAATAGTTGAGTTTTATTAAATTATCTTCTTGGCTCTATACTTTGTAGTGCTTTTAGTCATCTAATTTTAGTTTACACATCAATTAGAAAAAAAATAAGAAATAGCAACAAAAGCTGTAAGCTTCTTATCCTTGAGGTTTTAAAATAAAAAGAAATTAATATTGCTCAAAACAATTAATTGTTCTACTTTCACTATGAACTTTTTTGCTTGAAGTTGGAGCTAAAAAGTGATATCTTGGAAAATATGTATTGGGTTCTAATATGAACTATTAATTGGATTGATGGTAAGTTATAAGACCTAGGTTATCTAAGTTCAAGCTTAGGTGCAACCACTTAAAAGAGGTTAGGCTTTTACTCATTCACCAACTCTCCTAAGACTTTGCCTTAAAGGGATGAACTTTGAGCCTTTGGTGATGATCCTTTATTAGGTTCTAACACTCCCTCTCTTATAAAAAAATTCCATTTGAGCAAAATTTTTCCAGTAAAATTTAGCAATATAATGTGATTTTTCATTTTTTTATTAGGTAATCTTTATATTAGTTAGGATTGTTTACCTTTATTTCCTACACCATTGCTTGGCCCTCTTAATGTGAAGAATGAACCATTCTTTTAGAATGGATTGTAAAAAAATTCACCTCCATAAGTGTTTTTAGCCTTTTCATAAACATGTCTAAACTTTCATAATTTAATCCACTTATGATGCAGAGTGGAAACAAACAATATGATTAAACAAGTGGAAAATAGAAATGTATAAGCTCCTACAGTGTCTTGGTAGAGCATCAAAATTCTAAACCCATACATTTTTTATTTGACTGTTGGTGTAGGGTGGCCACCACACAATTTTCAATGCCAAAGAATTCTTTTCACATTCAAAGCTTCTCTACAATAGAACATTCGAGTCTTGCACATTTGAAAATAATTTAATTTCCTCATTATCATCAAACTCATGTTGTTTCTGCTACTACTACTACTCTTCTTCATCCATTTTGGCTACATTCACAATGTTTCTGTTGCTAGTATCCATTACACACACAACATTCTGTAACACAAGGATCACACACCATGTTTGTCCCATTTGTGCCTCAAGTGCCAACTCAAACATGCTTTTCTTTATTTGGCCCACAAGCCACAACCATAGCACAACCTTTTCCTTCTATCATGCAACCCATAACGAAGCCACAAGACTTACAACAGATGCCACAACCTTATGTACAAACTTTGAAAACTATGGGCCCACCACAAGACTTGGATCAAGCCTTCCAAATGATCCAAGACCTAGAGAGGAATTGAATAGGCTTAAAGCCTCTACCATACAAACCATCAAGATTATGGACTTCTACTAGGATGATCCCATAAGTCATGTAGTCCCATCCCTGACACTTCCTCTTGGTGTCCTCATTCCATAGTTTAGCAAATATAATGGAGAATGTTACCCTAATGCTCACCTTATCACCTTTCAATATGAATGTTTGTAGCCCTGGCCTCATATCACCATGAGGATTTTCCCTATGTCTTTGACTAGGAAAGTACTTAATTGATAATGCACATTTCCTAGAGGGTCTATATCCTCTCTAAAATACTTAGGAGCCAGGTTTGTTAACTACTCTAAGTATAACTTGAAGCTTGACACAACACTTGACCAACTCATGAAGGTCAAACAAGGGCCCTTAAAACCTATACAAAAATTCATTTAGTGGTGGAATGGATTGTTGAATGAAATACTAGAGTTCATAGCCAAAGCCCACTTGTTAGCCATATTCAAGGGAGCAGTTAATAACTTCATCAAGTCTAAACTCTACTACCTTGATCCATGATCTCTTAGCCAAGCATTCTTACAAACTAAAAACACAGAGGATGTCATAAAGGCGAACCATGATCTAGCTTATATATCATATAAAAACCAACATGCTCGAAGAGACAAGGAAAAGAGCAAATAAAAAAACACTATTGTAGCAATTGTAACCAAATACAACAAGATCACAAACCAAGGACCAAAGGTCAAGCTGCCCAAGGCCCCCACTAGTGATTGCACTAACCAAACATCAACTTCTGGGACCACTGCATCAATAGCAAGTAGAGCTATCTTTGAAAGGAAAGATAGGTCTAAATATACCACATTGCCATTGAAACCATCTAAGTTACTAGACCAACTATTAAGATGTGAATGTATGCAACATAAGCAAATGACCAAAGCCACTCAAAAGAAACATGAGTGACTATGTGAAATAGCCAAAGATCCCACTTGAGAAATGAAGGATGATCCTCAATTACCTAAATACTTCAAGTTAGACCACTTTTGCCACTATCATCAACTACCTATTCATGATACAAAATTCTACCTTACACTGAAGGATGACCTACAAAGGATGATAGATAGGGGAAAACTAGTTTTAGATGTTTCTAACCTAGTTTGATCACAAAACCAATCAATGTAGGTCTACAAAGACCCATTGAATGCTAATGATAGCCCCTATGTTATTTTAGCATTCAACATCGATGACAACTAAAGACCTACCAGAGAACCATTTATGATCCAAGTACCCCTCTATAATGAAAGAGCTTCTTCAGCTTCCCATAGCTCAAGACCTTTCATTGTTGTAAGAGTACCATCATGAATGCCTCCAAGGGAACCTATTGTCATCAAGGTCTCCCAACCTAATACAATGCAAATAGCTATAGTTCAAAAAACTACATAACGATCCCCTATGGTAGCCAATGCTACCACCTCTTCTTTACAACCAACAGCTAACAACCAAAAAAACCAACCAACGAAAGAAGCATGAGCAAAAGCCTGACAACAACAAAGATAAGCAAATAGATGCACAAAAGGAAGTGGGCCCACTAAAGCCCACTTTCATTTTGACTATACCTATGACCTCCTCTACCCCATTCCCTTCATCCAACAAGCCATAGGAGGACACTAAACCCCATGACCAAAATAACAAAAAAGTGCCACAATAGCCATATCATAAAGCTGAAGTTTGCATTTTGGGATGCATGGAGGAAGTAAAGCATAATCGGGGTGACAAGCCCATGGCCAACAGCAAAAACTTCCTCAATTCAATGGACCAAGTCAAGTAATCACTCAAGTAGGAAAACATAACCTTAAGTTTATATGTCCTAATCATGACTTTTGTCATACATCATGAGACATTAGTCAAAATGTTAACTTCCATACCCATTAGTGAGGATATTTCCACTAATGAGGAAGCCATCCATGTAGTAATGATTCCTCCTTTACAAATAGAGGGGAATTAAACACCATTAACATTTTGTGATATTGAAATTAAGGTTAATCACTAGAATGACAAGGTGACTACAACCTCTTTATATTCATGACCATATGCATAGGAAAATTTAAAATACATTGGGTGCATGTTGATGATGGAGCTACAACCAATTTCATCCCATGCACCATCATTGAACACTTAGGCTTAATTGAGAAAGTACAACCTATGACCATCATAGCTCTTAAGTCCTTCAATGGATCAAGAGTTGCCATCAAGGGGTCTATCTCCTTGGATTTTGTAGCTAGAGAACAATTTCCTATAACTATAAACTTCTTGGTAATGGAAGAGACATTAGGGTTCAACTTGATCCTAGGAAGATCTTGGTTGGCTCAATTACAAGCTATTTCCTTGCCCATCAATCAAGAAATTCACTTTCCTTACAAGGGAGGTGAAATCATCATTCATGATGACAACGTGGCTCCCCTAGCTATCAAAAACATGGGTATAGAATAGGGGTTTGAAGTGGAGCTTCAAGAAGAAGAAAGAACCCAAGACAACCAATAGTGACAATGAGAAGCAATGTGATAGATTATGGGATGAACTTCCTTTTAACATTTTGAGGGAAGTGGATGGCAAATAAAAGCTTGTGTAAAGTAGGACTTACTCATTTCTTAATTTTACAAAGATTACAAAGGGTTTGCACAAGTGAAGTTTACCTTAACCTTCCAATGCCTCTATGACCAGATGTAGTTATAGCCCAATAGCCTTATTTTTTCTTTTCCAATTTATTATATCTTTGTTATTTTATATATGTAGCTTACGCATGTAGCCATAAATTTATTTGCATTATTACTTATTTGCTACAACCTTTCCTTATTTTTACTTATGTTTCAAACATTTAAAAAGTGTCTCTTTCAGACATGACTCACTAAGGCATAAAATTGGCACTATGGCCTACTAACTCCTAAAATTAGCATTATGGCACACTAAGGCCTAAACTAGCACTATGGCCTGCTAAGGCCTAAAACTAGCACTATGGTCTGCTATGACCTTATACTGGTACTCTTGTTCACTAAGACATTAAAATAGCAACATAGCCATAATCACACAATATAACCTATGCCCAGCATGGCCTAAAACTAGCAAACATTTCTTTTATTACCATATCTCTCATTGATTGACCTATTATCACATTGATTAGCCATTTGATTTTATAACCAAAAAGAACATAGTCATTTTCAAGGTTCACAACATTTACAATATTTACTACTATAAATGCATATAGCTAGAATAAAACCAATATTTAAATTTGAAATTAGAATGTCCATAACATATATCCATAAACACAAGGTATAGAAATGATGCCAATGAATAACCATCCATAACATACTTTTGGCCAATCATAGCCATCAACATAAAAACAAAAACAAGCTAAATTGAAGGAGGTTGTTTAGTGGCATCTGGAGAAGGAAGTGAAGGATCATTTTCACCCTCACTGCTATGGCCACCAATGCCTCCTAAAGCATGAAATACAATAACATATAGCTAATTAGTAACCCATAGCCAAGATCATGACTTAAAACAAAAATTAAAACATAAAATAAATCAAACTTGTGGAGAGTCTGGCTCTATTACTTTTGTGGGTAGATGGGGGAGGCCTTCCTCCAAACAATGGAGGATCTGGTCCTCCATCATGTAGACCTAATTAACATCCCCAAGATCAACACCAAAAAGAATGTTGGATCTATCTATAGGAGTCTAAGTAGAAGGCTCATGAGTAACAATAGCTATAGCAGTCTCACCCATAATGGTAGTGATATGAAAAGTAGGGAATTGCTTCACCTTGAGAGTGCTTTCAAAGAGTTGATAAGCACTCTTTGCTTCAATCCCTTAAATGAAAAACTCTCTTGTGCCATTCAACTGACTCTTCCTTAAGCTATTTTAGGTAGGCCCCACAATCAAGCTTATACTGATGCTTATAGGCCTTTTGTGTCTTTCCCCACTCTAGGACATAAGAGTAGTGATCCTTTTAGTTCCCAACCTTTTGGGAGATGAGGTCCATCTAGATATGTTGCTCTACCATCTCCCATAGGACTACTACTTTGTCCTGAATAGAATGCAAGTAGTGGGCCCAAGTGATCTCCTTGGTCAATAACTCCCCTGAGTTAGCCACTTGGGCTTCTCAAAGGCTTTAAGGTCTTGGAGATTCTTAATCATATTCTCTTGCCTTTGAACCTTTTTCCTCAAGGCCACAACTTCCTCCCATAGGGATTCATTGGATTTCTCTAGCTCTAATGAAGCTTTTGTGCACAAGATTGCTAAATTAGTGGCAGTGTCATAAAGCTTCACAAGTATACGAAAAAAGTTAGAGGGAAGTCTAGGCAAGAAGTCTACCTCCATGTCTTTGTAGAAGTCCCACTCCATGGATGGTACTACACAAAGCATAAAATGCAACCATAAGAGATAACCTTAAATACCCATAATTCAATTAAAGCCTATGACTAAAGTACATAAAATAAAATCCTTACCTATCTTAGGTGCAACCTAATGTAATCGATTGATGATGTCCTTAGGCATCCCACATAGGAACTCCAGTTTGTCTGGTGTGTCTACCCATGGTTTCACATGAAACCTAGGGATGGGAGCTTGCATTGGTGGCTTAGGAACTACTATAAGCATAACAATCATTGAAAGGTTAGGATGACAACAAAATATAACCAATAAGATATAACAAAAATAGTGAGGCATAAGCATTATCTAGCTCCTCCTCCTCCTCCTCCTACTCCTTTGGGATGATGAGGGAAGAGGTACCTAGTACCACATTAGCAAACAAGGCATCTAAATTATCTATACATGCATTGGCAAGTCCTTCAATCATAGGTTGTTTTAGAAGTTCCTCTTCTGCACACCTTTGTTCTACCTCTGCAACAACTTGGGCTACTATAACCTGATGCTTATCTACAACCATAGCACATAGAAAACTAATTAACACATGAAACTATAAAATATCCATAAAATCTTAAAACATGAAAATAGCTAAATTTAAACAAAACATACCTACAACTACTTGTTGTGATGGCTTAAGCTTAAACTTATGCTTCTTCGAGGTAGGTTGATTTGGTATTGGGGATGCCTCCTCCATAGGCCTCTTAAATTTCTCTCTAGCTTCCCCTTCAGCCTCCATGCACTATCATCTAACATTTTGAACACTGGTAGGAAATGAGAGGGGCTCATCATCATTAGTACTATTGAGAAACTCATACTACCTAACATCAAAATTCTTAGTGGTGATAGATAATGTCTCATCCATGTCCTTTGGTGAGTTTTGGGCTTGCACTGTTTGATAAATATGTTTTATCCAAGTCCTAGAAAGTTGGCTGGATCTTGGGAAACCCATCACCCATTCCTATATACCACCAAAAACTTCATACACTGATTTAGATAACCAATGAACAATGCAAAGTACATATGGATTATCATAGAGGTATCAACAAAAAGTCTAATAATCTCCTCTTGAAGCCCAGTAGCCCAATCAAATTTGATTCCCTCCATCAAGACCTTCTTAAAGGTCCACCCTTGTGCTAGGATGATTACCTTCTTTTGTGATAGTGCTTTGGAAAACACATGAGAGCTAAATAAAGGATATGATTCCTTTGCATCAAGATTCATGAAGCTATCCATCAAAATTCTATAGTGGCCCATGCTAGCACCAAGCCATTTTAGAACTTCCTCATGATGGCTTGATGTCCTTACTATCCTAGTGGGAACCTTGGCCCCATTTGCAGGAATCCCAAACAAGTCATGAAAAAGGCCAACACCTATGTCAATGTTTCCCTTTACACCTTGGATGATGGTGCTAAAGCAACCAACCTCCTCATCAAAGGAGTTGATAACATGCAACATCTCTACAATGAGAATGAAAGGAATAGGTGCCATAAATATATCAAGAAAACCTACAAACTGGATGTTTACTTGAATGTATCCAGGTGCCTACCCCTTTCACCACACCTAATCTAATGCCACATCATCAAACTTTAGGATGAGGGTTTTCTCATGATGTGAACATGAAAGTGGTATAGTAACAATTGCTGAGGTGGAAGGTCCTACGAAGCAATAACCAAAGGTTAGTATCCGTATGAGCAATTTTAACAATCAAGAAAAGCAATAAAACACTTAATGCCAAAAAACCACCAAAAGCTACCTATTCATCATTACTTTTCTTCGATGATGTGGAAGTTTTAGCTACAAGGGTCTGATTCATGCTATCGACATCTACCCACCAGCTATGCATCGTTTTATCATCCTTGTAGCTCTTCTATACAAGGTTAAATATGGAGCTGTATTCATCAGAATCCCCTCTTAACTATTGGTACATAGCATCTCTAATTTGGGAGCTCTTGGTAAAATTTTCCAAAGTAGTTTTAGCCATTTCCAAGATTTGGTTATTAATGATCAAGCCCTGATCATTAACCTTGTACCTACAAGAAGTTAAATTAATGAAGTTAGGTACGGTAATCAAGACAAAATCATAAAAGCATTATAATAACTATGTTTACCCCTATAGATGATACACTATGCTATGTGGGTTTTGGAGTAATGTGTGGGCTCTATGTGTCACCATTAGGGTATTATTAGTTATACTGACTATACTCTAACATCGTCCAAAACTCCGAAAGGTAGAATGAACATATAGCATCTATAGGTCCCCTTGTTGTCTTAGGAACTAATTTATCAGTAATATACCTGGTAATTAGTCTAGATGCTTGAGGCAACATGGTCTCCACAATAACCCTGACTACATCTACAGATAAGTGTGACCACAACATCACACTGAAGTTCCTAAGAAGGTAGTCAAGGAAGTGCCTTATCCTAGGTTGAAACAATAGCTAGAGCTTCCCAAGAGGCATATCGTGTGGTGGAGTATTGATCTTGGGATGACCAATGTAGCACAAAATGCCAACCAGCTCCACAATAATGAGAATAGGGCTCAAGAAGACCCTACATGAAACAAAACAAAAACATTGTGACCAATTAGAATTTCTTAACAATTTAGACAAAACATCTAGTTGGAAGTGAAATTAGCATATGTAAAAAGCTCTAAGGTGTTTATCTAAATTGGCTTAAGGAAATCCACAAAAATAATTATTACAACCTATTAAAGAAAAAAGAAATACAACCTATTAGAGGTATTTAACAAATTTAGACAAAACACCTAGTCGGAGGTGATATTAGCCTTTGTAAAAAGCTCTAAGGTGTTTATCTAAATTAGTCTAAGTAATTTCACAAGAAAACATTATTACAACCTAGCATATCCTTGCATCATGACGAATTGAAATTTCTCAACAAATTTAGAAAAAACTTCCTAAGTTAGAGGTGAAATTAGCCTTTGTAAAAAGCTCTTAGATGTTTATCTAAATCAGCTTGAGAAATTCCATAAAAGCATTGTTAACATATTTCATAACCTTTATAGCCAAATCTATGTCTTAGTTTAAATTACACATAAATTTAGAAAAATAATCTAAATTATGCATAAATTTGAAAAAAAGCAAGCATAAGTTAAATAAAAAAAAAGCATCTAAAATTATGCAAAGCATGCATAAATTTGAAAAAAAAAACATCTAAACTATGCGCAAATTTAGAAAAATCATGATAAACTTAGAAAAAGCCATGAAGCCATAATAAAAACTTATTTAAATAGAAAGAGCTTTTACTCTTATTTAAAAAGAAAAATTAAGCATATTAATCACTTCTATTTTGGGTAACCTAGTAGAATTGTGAATTTTGCCTTGATTCACACAACCTTAGCACAAAATTCATAAAAAATTTGTTTCAAGTCCAATCAAAGTGATTCCACCTCCGTTGGAAAGATAAAGCCCAAGCCTATGTAGCCATGATGAGAAAATAGCAAAAACCTTTGCTTTTTTCTCATAAAAATTTTATAAATTTACGTGAAATTACAAAAGTGACACAAATAACCTAACTACCCAACGTTAGGAAAATAGCCATAACTCCCTTGTTTCAAAGCAAAATTAAACAAGAAAACAACCCTTGGAGAGCTAAAAAAAAGGACTACAAATTAGTGACCTTTAATTTCACAAATATGAAACCATTTCACTATGAATAAGTACACAAATTGGCTTTTTTTTTCATAGCTAAACTTCAAAAATCTCAAAGCCTAAATTTCATATAGCCATTAAAATGGTCAAAATAGCCAAAATGATTAAAACCCATGTAAATTCACATCAACATTATAGAGTAGGATTTTGTTAAAATTTAATTTTAACAAATCCTAAGGCCTAGATTTAAGAAAAATGGCCATACCCCAAGATTTTTTTTAAAAAGCACAAAATAGCAAGCCCTAGTTTCAAAATCTAAACTACAAAGGCCAAAGAAATAACAAAAACTATAGATCTACATGGGAGTAGCAAAATTAGAGACTGTATTTTGTCAAAATTTCATTTTAATCCCTCTACTAGAATAGATTTGAAAAAATAGCCTCAACATCTAAAAAGTAAAAAAAAAAACTAAATCATAAAAAACAAAGGCAAAAATAGGTAGAATCATATATCTTGGAGCAATGAAAAATGGGGTCTAAATGGAGATAGGCTTGGGAACCTCTGATAAAGTCTTTGAATGGAGATAGGCCTTGTCAATGTACCTGTTGATCACCTTAGATCACTATTAACTTTGGTCAAACTTGCAAAATACAAAGCATTTTTGAATGAGATTGGAATCAAATGAAAGCTCAAAAGGCCATGAATTAGTATGAAAATATGAGAGGAGGGTGTTGGAGCTCATAAATTTGAAAAATTAAGAAAAATGATTTGGAGGATGAATGAAATAAAAGGTTAAGAAGCACTGAGTGGAATACATAATGAAATATGCAAAAGATAGGATTGTAGCAATGTCCAAGGTAAATAATCAAACCTAGAGCTATGCAAGTGGATCCTTCCCATAGTAGGCTCATGCCCTTGTTGCCCTTGCATAACCTCAAGTAAGAAGCCCATGTGCCCCACAATTGATTAATGGTCATGAAAAGTTAAGGACCAACCAAAAAGAATCTATATAACAATTCAAACATATCAAACCAAGACATATAGAATAACATAGAACCTGGTAGTGAGGTGAGTTATGGTAGCATGGATGGATGACAGAGAAGGTGGAATGAAATTTTGAATTGAAGTCATAATAAGTCCCTTGTGAAATCTATTTTTAAAGTGACCTAAGAAGTTCCATCCCTAGTCCAGACTAAAACCATCCACTTTTGGTAACTTTGCATCACCACTCTAAGATTGATCCACCCAAATAATACACAAGAGTGCTTCCACAAAACAACCACTATTCCATAAAGAGAAGAAAAGAGAGAAGTAGGAAGTGAAAGAGGGCCTTAGTTAGAGGAGACCTTCAAGCATGGATGCATATCTTTCTAATCCCATAACTAGTGCTTGTAGCCCATTTATTTGTCTAAGGGATGTGCTTTGAATTTCCATCATGTTTTTTTTTTTTGGATTTTTGGATGGGAACGACACCATGAAAGACTTTATTTGACTTCCTATTAGAGGTTGAAATGGAACTATAAGAAGTCCATGAAAAACACTTAAGCACGCAAGAAAGTAGAAGAGTACAAAGAGTATTGAGTCCCCTTGAAGTCACACCATTTACAAACCTTTGGATCCTTCCTAATTCTGGAACTACCAAGGTCACCAATTGATTAAAAGTTTCTTTAATGAAAGGAACCTCAAATTCCTAGAATAAGAAAAACCATAGAGTTTATTGGATGGGTAGATAACATGGACTCACTACTTTCCATAAATAAACCATGTCATACTTATTAGACATCAAAATTCAAAATAGAAACTAGACATCAACAATCATAACATTAAGCACAAATCCTTGGTTGAAGTTTTAGCTTACAGGACCTTATCTCTTAGTTGATTCATATTCTTAGGTCATGATGTTGCTTGTTGAATGCCTTGTGCACCTCTTTCAAACATAGGGAAACTAATCAATTTTCATCTAGCACATTCAAGTTGATCAATCTATCTTTCTATGCTAGACTCAGGTTAAGATTTAGATCATAGGCTATTGAGAGTGTACAAAGCTCAAATTGAATCAAGAGCATTGGAAGTTTTCTATACACCAACTTGTAGGGAGAGTAGCCAATAGGAAGTTTCCATGTTGAATGGTAAGCCTAAAGGACATCATTAAGTTTTGTACTCCAATATTTTATATATTTGTTAATGATCTATGTTAGTATTTTTGTGATCTCCTAGTTGCTTACCTCTGCTTAACCATTGGCGTGGGGATGATAGGGTGTTAATTTATATTCAACTCCCAAGCATTGCATCAACTTTCTAAAAGTGGCACCTGAAAAAAATGAGTTCCATTGTTAGAAATTAGTGAACGTGGCACCCTAAACCTATTTACAATATTTTTTTGTATAAATCTAGTAGCCGTGGATGATGTATAATCAGTAACGACTATTGCTTCTACTCATTTTATGCAATATTCCACTACTATGATAATATATGCCTTTTCATTAGACATGGATATGATGGGATCCATGAAGTCAATGCCCCATATGTCAAAATTTTCTAGTGGTTGAATCCACTATTGAGGACCTTCCATGCAAGCGGTCATCTCCTCATCTCATTGACAACATTCACAAGATTGGACAAACTGGTGGGCATCCGTAAAGATTATAGGCCAATAGTATCCTACCATTAGGATTTTTATGGCCATGTGTCTCCCTACATAGTGGCCTCTGCAAGGTATTTCAGAAGCATCCTAGAGAACATGTAGTTAATATTCATCAAGGACACATCAACATATTAGGCCATCAATGCAAACCTTGTAAAGGTATCCTTTGATTTCCATAAAATACTTGGCCTGATGGAGAAATTATTACCTCTTTCTAAAGTCAAGATCTTGCATCATCTCTTGAGTGAGAAGATAAGTGAGGATGCCACTGTACCATGTTATTTCTATGGAAATTTGGTTATTTATTGCTCTTGTAAAGAGAAGTTTGTCTACAAACTGATCAAAGAGAAGGCTCTCCTCCTGTTTATTATCTCATCGTAAGCAAGAGAGGTGGTTAGCGACCACATTCTTGATTCCTTTTCAATCTACCATCATGAGATTGAATTCCTATAAGATCATGAGTGACCATATGACATGAGGGCTCATTGTTATCTTGTTCATGAGGATGCGAATTGCACTGTGGTCCATGTGCACAAATACTTTGTAGCCAAGAACATAGTACCTAAATGTTTCCAAAGCATATACCATAGCCATTAGTTATTTTTCCATGGTGATGTAATTTAATTGTGCTTCAACAATGCTTTGACTTCCATCGTGGATGTAGTATAGGACTTTCTTATCATCCATCTACATGAGCACTGCTCCCAAGGCATAGTTAGATGCATCTATTATGATGTGGAAGGGTCTAGACTAATCTAGTATTTTTAGGATTGGTCTTTCTATGAGTTTCTCCTTTAACTATTGGAATGCATGTTCACATTCCTTGGTCTAGATGAAAGGTGCATCTTTCTTTGTAAGCTCTACCAACAATTTTGTGATCTTAGAAAAATTCTCTATGAATTACCAACAGTAGCTAGTGTGTCCAAGGAATGACTATTTCTGGCCAATGTGTTATTGCTTGGATGACCCTTATATTTTTTAGGTCTACCTCAATTTCTACTTAAGTGCTTCTATGCCCCAAAACAATGCCTGCTTAAACCATGAAATGGCTCTGTTAATAGTTGAGCCATAGATTTGTTTCAACACATCTCTTTAGTGCTTACTCAGGGTAGTCTAAGGCATATAGAAATGTAGCTTCATAGGTGGAAAAGTCATCCATGAAACATTTCACACCATTACCGATATACTATTGGAAAATACTAAGGACTAGGCATTGAAATGTTGTAAGGGCATTACACAGATTGAATGGCATCTTACAATATGCAAAAGTTCCCTAAGGACTCATGAATGTTGTCTTGGCCTAATCTTCTAGCATAATTTGGATTTGGTTATAGCCACTATAACCATCCAAGAAGCTATAATATTAATGTCCAGATATGGTGTCCAACACTTGATCCAAAAATTGTAATGAAAAATGATCTTAAATGTTATCATATTCAATAGCTTGAAGTTGATAAAGAGCTACCATTGCTATCTTTCTTTGGCATGATTACTAGTGGGCTAATCCACTCACTATTCATGATGGAATAGATGAACCCTACCTTGAGGATTTTTTCAATTTCCTTCTTGATAATATGCTTCAATTTGGGTTTAGCCACCTCTGCAGCTATCTTCTAGGCTTCTTGGCTAGGTTAGTGTAAATGCAATGCTAGCATATCCTTGGACTAATTCCTGTTAACTCAAGATATGACCAAGCAAAGGCTATTGGCCATTTGTTAATCACTGAATTCTCTTTTTGTATAGAAGCAAGTTTGGCATTAATTATGATTAGTTTAAAATTATTTAAAAAATGCTTATTCCATGACAGCTAGTAAAATTTTTAACTCTAGGGGCTTCTGCTTGAAGTTATCTGGGATTTCCAACTCTCCCCAACAAGTATCATCATATTCATTAGAGAGTTGGAAATGAACTTGTTTAAGTTTATCCATGGCTTCAACATAAACACATGTTAGGCTCTTAGTTGATTCCATGCATAATGTACTACTATCTGAGTCAACTATCAACCACTAGGTGCCCTCTTGTTTTGTGGCTACTATGCACAGACACCTTTGAATATTGATTATTTATGCACATTGATTACATGCTTTAATGTATTTACTTTTAATGGACCAAATCCTTTGCATGCCATTGTAGCCATTATTGTTGTACATGATGCATGGAATATGTTTCTTCTCTATCTCACCAAATTCATTTTCTTTGGAGATTTCCAGAGAGAGGTCCCTTATGCCGATACATGTGTTGACTATGCATAACCAAGCTCTTCCCATAATGATGGTGAAGTCACTTTTGTAGTTTTCAACCTTGATCATCAAAAAATTAGTAGGATAGGACCACCCACAAACTATGGTCACAATGTCCTCTACTAATCCCAAAGGGATAGTAATTGACTAATCTACCAATTCTAGATGGATGTTGCTTTTCTTGAGAGGTGGTAGGTTCTAGGCCTTGTACATGTCATGGAAGATGAGATTATTTCCAAAACCAAAGTTAAGAAGAGCCTTACATGGCTCATCTCCAGTGATTTGTAGGTAAATGAGTGGACTTCCTAGGTTAGATCATTTTGTGGGAAGATTGCCAGCTTTGATCTAGTTAGAAATAGCATGAGTTAATATTATAGTGTGAATCCAAGGCAACATTTAGTTTGAAGGGCACTTGAAGGTATTGGATGTAGAGGATAAGGGTATTAGAGATGTAGGATGATCAACTGTACTAGGTTGTGAGGGTTGGAAAGGACTGTTGGATCAAAAGAAGGAACTTTTACTAGATTGATTATTTGAACTACTCAGTTGGAAAACTAGTTGTAAATGTATAGCCCTCATAGCATTTTGTTGTTGTGGTTGTGGAGGAATCTCACCCTACGTGGATGGAGTAAGAGGTAACTAGGTTGAAGGTAGAGGTGTGTGCGTAGATGGATGTGGAGGGTGGTATGTATATAGGTTTTTCCCTCAAGTATATGATGAATGTGTTCAGTGGTACTCTAGAGGGTAATAGTGATGCTAAAATGAGGTATGAGTTGCAAAATGTCTTGGGGAGATGGATTACTAAACATAGTACCCATATGGATCTAGTTTCCTATAAAGGTACTATTACCTTGGTGGTGGCATTCCCCATGATTGTGGTTGGTACCATTATTGGTATTGTTCATAAGGTTGTGAAGGAGCTTCACTTTGGTAGTAAGCTTATTGTTGTTGGTGGAATTGCCTTGAATTACATTAAGGATAAGGCAATCATCTAGGTGCTTGACTACATGCTAGTCAAGGATTTAATGCATACATCCCAAACTCTTGTAAGTGTGACACTATAAGGAAACATATTCCCATTGCATGGAATATTGTGGACCAACTCTTGTAAGTGTGACACTATTTACTCTTGTATAGAAGAACTTTGCCATGTTTGTATTGACAAATGTCATAATTAGTTTCATCATTAGAGTTAGTTTCCACAACTTCCTTTATGGCTACAACTTTTCCCTTACCTCTTCAGTAGGCATGTTTAGCTTCTTTTCACCTCCTATAGTTATGATTACTATTTTTCTCTTTGAATTCTTTAGCAATCATCATAGAAATTTGAAATTTTTCATCCAAGAAGTCCCATAATTTATTAACCTTTGTCAAAATATCAAAAACATAGTTTTGGATGGGCAAGGTTTTCCTATTCACCACTTCATCAAGTGGTGACTACTTCTCATGACAAAATTGAACCTCCCATTTCTTGATGGAAGGATCTCTATTATACTCTTCTATGCTTTCCCTTTTTCGTAACTCACCTTCTTCTTTTGCTACCTAATTTATTAGCCTTTGGATCTAATGAGATCTTAGTTCTAAAAATATCCCTTGGGCATACACCCTAATAGTTCTTCTAGTTTCTACTCTAAGCCCATCTATGATGTGGCAAAGTTGTCCCCTCTAAGAATAATCATGGCCAGGGAATCAGTGTAAGAGTGAATAGTATCTACCCATGGCAACATCCAAGCATTCATGTGTTCCCTATTTCTAGCCTTAGATTTACCTTCTTAGATTAGACACTCTAGAGTATGTCTAGTATTTATCATTAAATAGCTCTAACATGGTACTTCATTGGTGAATGAATTCTAGTTCCAAGGACTACTACCAACTTTCAGCTTCCTTGATGAATGTCCTAGGGAAAAGNTACTACCAACTTTCAGCTTCCTTGATGAATGTCCTAGGGAAAAGCTCGAGTTTCTACAACTCATTTTCTATGTTCTATAAGGCACAGGCATCAAGGAAAGCTTGTAGATGTGTTTGTGGATTAGAATTGTATCCTCCCTCAAATCTTAAGATATTATTCATGTCACAGTGTTTGATCTATCTATCTTTCATATGCCTATTTGGAATTCTAAGTGACTCTGCAATGTTGAGCATACTTTGAGTTTCCAATAGAGGTTCATCATCATCACTACATTGATGATGTCGATGATGGTTTCAGCCACCCCTTTGGTCTTGGTGGTCTTCATGGTCATTGTTGTCTCATTGATCACCTTCATCATGATTATTTCGATGGTGACTTCTATGAGAACTAGCTGATGAAAAGGAATGTTCAAAATTGAATGAAGAGGATGGAGAGGACGGTAGACTATCATCACCACCAAAGTGTCCATCATTTTTTCACTCATCACTACCATCATCCTTAGATCCCTTGCTATTGTGATGTTTGCCCAAGTCCCTACCTTAACTATCACTTTTTTTCAAACCTATTTTATGAATAGTTGATTGCAGGTTCAAGGTCACATCCTCATTACCAATAATAGGGGGTGGGGAATCTTAATGTTAAGAACCTTTAAAGGGAGTATCTTCATTTTCATCTTGATCTAGTAGGAATAAGGGATTAGTGAAATGTTTTTCCTTCATAGCCTCATGGTGCTTCTCCTAATGTCAATCTCTCTTACATTATGTTTCACTTGGATAGTAGTCCCAAGTGTCATAACGATTCACAAAATATTCCTCGTGAAGATATGTGATGCCCAACTATTTAAGGGTTTGAAACAACATTCTAGGCATAGATTGATTAGGAGGCAAGATGATGTTTTCCTCCATATTATGTCATTGTAGCTGTTCATCCTAATGTAGGATGAAGATGAAGTCTAGTACATACTCAACTAGATGAGTATATACCACTTTGCACTCTTATGGGATAGGTGGTTTCACATCTTCATGATTATGGGAAGAAGAAAACATTTTGCAAAATGAATAAAATTATTAGTGTGCTTAGTAGTTTAATGTCATTGAGAGTGATGTTGACCTTGAGTTCATCCAATGATATAAATAATATTCACTAATCCTAGATAGCACACATTTCAATAAATAATGTACCTGGCAACAACACCAATGATGAGTGGTGAGGTGCCCCTATGACCAACCATATGAATCACATGTGTTCATGTGTGATCTAGTCAAATTCTATAGACTTTATAGTTTCTAGTGCAATAGCCCTCTAGGGGGTGAAGTTTTCCTTAAGGAAATTCATTGTCTTCCCAATTACACTTGTGACATACACTAGTATGATTAAGTGCAATTAACACATCTAATTTTTATCATTTTTTATTTTATGATTTGGTGTTTAAACGATAAAGTAATTGGATTAAATAATTTAATTTAACTAATTAACTAGTATCTAAGTAATCCTAACATAAGTATCTAGTCCTACTCTCCACGCATGTCCTAAACCCATGTATTCACTACTGGGTTACCAAGCACTACGTTACTAAGTGTACCAAGCAATAATGTTGCTGGGATTACCAAGTGAATATATGTTATGCTTAAATTGGTTGTACTTATGTGTTTAATCTATTTGCCTTAGCTTGCTTAATTCCTTCATTATCTTAATTACTAAAAAACATTTAATAAATAAATAATGGAAAACATTAAATGGATAAATGAAACATTTAATCTATCTAGAGTGCTGCAAGGTTTATTAGAAGCCATGCATTTATTACCACACACACTATTATTCTTAGATACAATAATGCTTGAATAAAGATTCATACACTCAATGACTCCTACTATGAGTACTTAGGAGAAATATTCTACCTCTCAAATAAAAAAACTATAAGAGCTTTGCTACTATTAAAATCTTGTTACCATAGATGCGACTGGTAGGCAAGTATTTTTACGTGAAAAGTAGACACTACATCAATAGGGCCTTGTCGACGCATGATATGATGTGTCAATAGGGCTTCTTTGATGAGGCCTAGTTGACAAGGTTGTGTCAACAAGGCCTCATCAATGTAGCCAAGAAATACAACATATCACATATCATCCTCTACATCTATTTGCACATATCCCTCTACCCTCAACCTATTTACCTCCTACTTCATCCAAGTAGGGAGAAATTTCTCCATAGCCATAGAAATGAAATTCTATGAGGGTTTTAGATTCACAATTAGCTTTTTCTTCAAGTGGTTCAAATAATCGATCCAAAAAATGAACTTTTTTCTAATCCAACAATCCTTCTAAACCCTCACAACCTCTTGTGGCTAGCCACCCTACATCTCTAATACCCTCATCCATTGCATCAAACACCATCGAGTGCTCTTAAAATGAAATTCCTCCTTGGATCCACATTGTGATGTTAACTCATGCTATTTTTGATTAGATCAAGACTGGCAATCTTTCCATGAAAGGATATGACCTAGGAAGTCCACTCATTTACCTCTAGATCATTGAAAATGAGCCATGCAAGGCACTTCTTGATTCTAGTTCTACTATTAATCTCATCTCTCATGACATGTATAAGGCCTGGAACCTACCACCTTTCAAGAAGAACAATATCTATTTAGAATTGGTAGAC
Organism: Gnetum montanum; assembly: GCA_015680685.1. Lineage (NCBI taxonomy): Eukaryota > Viridiplantae > Streptophyta > Gnetopsida > Gnetales > Gnetaceae > Gnetum > Gnetum montanum. The sequence goes on along the minus strand of MNCI01013865.1, from coordinate 220,366 downwards.
TAGTCAATCACTATTCTCTTGGGACTAGTGGAAGACATTATGGCCACAATTAGTGGGTGGTCCTATCTTATCAATTTTCTTGTGATTAAGGTTAAAAATTGCAAAGGTGAGTTTCCCATCATAATGGGATGGGTTTGGTTAAGCATAGTTAATGCACGAATGGGCATAAGGGACCTCTCTTTGGAAATATAAAAGAAAAATGAATTTGGAAGGCTAGAGAAGAAGCATATTTCATGCATTTCATACAACAATAACAAGTTGAATTGCATGCAAAAGATTGGGTCCATCAAAAATACATACATTAAAGCATGCAATCAATGTACATAAAAAACAAATATTCAAAGGTGTCTATATGTAGTAATGAAAAAATAGGATGGCACCAAGTGGCTTATCGCTAACTCAAAAAGTAGCACATTATGCATGAAACCAATTGAGAGCCTAACATGTGCTTATGTTGAAAGCATAGATAAACTTAAGAAAGTTCATCAATAACTTTCTAATGATAAAGATGATGATACCTATTGGGAAGAGTTGGAAATCCCTGATAATTTTAAACAAGAGCCCCTAGAGTTAAAAACTCTACCAATCGATATGGAGTATGCATTTTTAAATAATGGTAAGCTAGTTATAATCAATGCCAAACTTGCTCTTGAATAAAAAGAAAAGTTGGTAATGGTGGTTAACAAATGGTCAGTAGCATTTTCTTGGTCATATCCTAAACTAACTGGAATCAATCCAAGGATATGCTAGCATTGTATTTACATCAACCTAGCCATGAAGCCAAGAAGGCACCACAGAGATGACTAAACCCCAAATTTAAGTAGATCATCAAGAAAGAAATAGAGTAACTCCTTAAGGTGAGATTTATCTATCCCATTGTGAGTAGTGAGTGGATCAGCACACTCATAATTGTGCCAAAGAAATATGGTAAGTGGCATGTTTGTATCAACTTTAGACTATTAAACATGATAACATTTAAAGATCATTTCCATTGTCAGTTGTGGACCAAGTGTTGGATGCTATATCCAAGCATTACTATTATCGCTTCTTGGATGGTTATAGTGATTATAACCAAATCCAAATTGTCCTAGAAGATTAGGACAAGACAACATTCACGAGCCCCTGGGTGACTTTTACATATTATAAGATGTCATTTTCTCTATGCAATGCCCTTGCAACATTTCAACACCTGATCCCTAGCATCTTTTAGCAGCAGATCGATAGTAGTATGGAAGTCTTCATGGATGACTTCTCCACCTATGGAGCTATGTTTAAGCAAGCCTTGGACCACCTTGAGTAAGTACTGAAAAGATGTGTGAAAATAAATCTATAGTGCAACTAGCAAAAGAGTCATCCCATGGTCTAAGAAGGCATTGTATTGGGACACTGAATTTCACAAGAAGGGATTGAGGTAGACCCAAAGTAGATAAGGATCATCTAAGGTATAACATGCTAACCAGAGATAGTTAAAGATATTTGATCATTCCTTGGACATACTAGCTACTATCAGTGATTCCTAGAAAATTTCTCTAATATTGTAATGTCATTGGTTAAGTTGACAAAGAAAGATGCTCCATTCATTTAGACTAAGGAATGCGAACATGCATTGCAAAAATTGAAGGAAAAATCTGTAGAAGCTTGAATTCTAGAGGCACTAGACTGGTCTAGACCATTTCACATAATGATGGATGCATCTAATCATGCTTTGGAAGAAGTTCTTATGTAGTTGGATGATAAAAAACATCCATATTACATCCACTACACAAGTTGAAGCATTGTAGGTGCATAACTAAATTACACCACCATGGAGAAAGAACTAATGGTAGTGGTGTATGCTCTTGAAAAGTTTAGGCACTATTTTCTTGGTTATAAGGTATTTATGCACATGGACCACAATGCCATTCAGTTTCTAATGAACAAGTTGATGGTGAGCCCCCATAATATATGGTGGCTCCTGATCTTGTAGAAGTTCTATATCATGATCATAGATCAAAAAGGAATTAATAATGTGATCACTAACCACTTCTCTTGACTAATATGAGATAATAAAGAGGAGGAGAGCTTACTCTTTGATTGGTTTTTAGACAAACTCCTCTTTACAAGAGTAATAAATGACCAAGTTCTGACAAAAACAACATGATACAATGACATTCTTATCTATCTTCTCACTCAAGACATGCCATAAGATCTTGACTTTAGAAAGAAGAAACAATTTCTTCATTGGGCCAAATACTTCATGGAAATCAATGGACACCTCTACAAGGTTTGTATCAATGGCTTGATTCATTGGTGTATCCTTGATGAAGATCAACTATGCATTCTCTAGGATGCTTATGAAGGGCCTTGCAGAGGCCACTATGAAGGGAGATGTATAGTCATAAAAATTCTAATTACAAGATACTATTGGCCTACACTCTTCAAGGATGCCCACTAATTTTTTCGATCTTGTGAATGCTGTCAACAAGATGGTGGAATGACCATGGATATGAAGGATCCTCAATAGTGGATTCAACCACTAGAGCCATTTGACATATGTAGCATTAACTTCATGGATCCCATCCAACCCATGTCTAATGGAAAGGCATATATCATTGTAGTAGTTGACTACTGCACAAAATGGGTAGAAGTAGCAACTATCACTAACTATACATCATTCAATGCTACTAGATTTGTACAACAAAATGTTGTAAATAGGTTTGGGTGCCATGTGCACTAATTTTTGATAATGGAAATCATTTTAAAGGTGCCACTTTTAAGAAGTCAATGCAATGGCTGGGGGTTGAACATAAATTAATAGCACCCTATCACCCCCAAGCCAATAGTCAAGTAGAGGTAACTAATAGGGAGATCACAAAGATCCTAATAAGGATCATAAGAAAATATTGGAAAGATTGGAGCATAAAACTCAATGATGCCCTATGGGCCTATCACTCCACATGGAAACTTCCTATTGGCTACTCTCCCTATGAGTTAGTTTATGGAAAACTTCTAATGCTCCCAATTCAATTTGAGCTCCATACACTTTCAATAGTTTGTGATTTGAATCTTGACCTCAACCTAGCTAGCACAAAAGGAAAGACTAGTCAACCTCAACGTGCTAGATTAAAACCAATTGGTGGCCCTATCTTCGAATGAGGTATACAGGACATTAAACAAGTAACATCATGACCTCAAAAGGTGGAAAGTGAAATTTCAACTAGGAGATAAGGTTCTCTACTAGAACCCCACAAATGTACTGTAGAAAAAAAAGTTTTAAATGTTGTGAAAAGGATCTTATATAATTGATCACACCTTTCCCTCTAGGTTCATGTTAATCTACAAGCCTAAAATCCCAAATAAAAGGTGTTTGGTCAACATCCACCAACTAAAACCTTTCCTAGAACCAAGACAAGCTAGTGCAACTACCACCTTAATGGATGAACAACCACACTCCATTTTTTGAATATCCTCCCTTCAACATAGTCATGAGGGAGATGGCCATCCATGCTAATAATTCACATGTCTTCTCAATATTTTACCTTTTTGTTTTACACATTTTTGTTTTAGACTTTGTTGATTTTTACCTTTTTTTTTGGGTTTTCATTCTATTGACTTTTTCACCTTTTGTTTTACAACATTGTTAGTACGTTTTACCTTTCTTGATTAGTTTACACCTTCTTATATATATATATACTTTGCTTTGTTTGTGTATGAATTTTTAGTATTTCTACTAATAAAAGTGATTTATTACCATAGGACATAGTGCCATTGTTGCTATGTACTAATGTTGGTTTATGCTTAATGCTATGATTGTCAATGTCTGGTTTCTATTTTTGAATTATTATATTTGATGACTATGAGATGGTTTATTTTTCATGGAATAGGGAGTGAGTCCATGTCATCTACCCATCTAACAAACTTTATGGTTTTCCTTGTTCTAAGAGTTTGAGATCCCTTTCATTAAATAAATTTTTAATCAATTGGTGACCTTAGTAGTTCTAGAATTGGGAAGGATTCAAAGGTTTGTAGAGGGTGTGAATTCAAGAGGATTCAATACTCTCCATACTCTTCTACTTACTTGAGTGCTTGGGTGTTTTTCATGAACTACTTACCATTCCATTCTAACCACCAATAGGAAGTCAAATAAAGTCTTTGCATGGTATGGTTTCCATCCAAAAACTCAAAAAAATTTTAAAAAAATAAAAAAAAATAAAAAGAAAACATGATGGGAATTCAAAGCACACACTTTAGACAAATAAATAGGCTAGAAGAACTTGTTATGGAACTAGAAAGACATGTTACTCATGCTTGAAGGTCCCCTCTAACTAAGGTCATCTATCTCTTACTTTCTACTTCTCTTTTCTTCACTTTATAAAATAGTGGTTGCTTTGTGAAATTACTCTTGTGTCTTGATGGGGTGGATTGATCTTGAAGTGGCAATGCGAAGTCACTGAAAGAGGTTGGTTTTGGTTTGGACTAAGGATGGATCTACTCAGGTCATTTTAAACACATATTCTATGAGGGATCTCTTATGACCTCAATTGAGGATTCCATTCCACCTTCTTAGTTATCCATCTATGCTGCCATTACTCATCTCACTACTAGTTTCTATGTTATTTTTGATGTCTTAGTCTAATGTCTTGGAATTCTTGGATAGATTCTTTTTGGTTGGTCCTTAACTTCTCATGATCATTAATCAACTATGGGGCCCATAGACTCCTTAGTTGGGGTTATGCAAGGGTAATAAGGACATGTTCTTACCATGGGAAGGACCCACTTGCATATCTTTTGCTTTGGCTAGTTAAGTCCCTTACGTTAGAAATTGCTAGAATCCTATCTTTCACATATTCCATTGTAAAAACCACTTTGTGCTCCTTGAACTCTCATTCTTCATCCTCTTTCTTCATTTTCTTAATTTTCTCAAATTTTGGGACTTTGACATCCTCTTATCACATTTTCATCATGTTCATGGCTATTTGGGATTCCCTTTGACCCTAATCTCATTAAAAATATCTTTGTAATTTTCAAGTTTTGACTTAGTTAAGTGTGGTCAATAGCTACATCAACAAGGCCCCATCAATAGCTACATGACCATTGTAACCATGAGAGAAATGACCTAGAGGAGGAAGAGGCAAACAAGAACATGGCCAAGAATAGGTTGAGGCAACCCATGTAATAGAACATCTTAGAGATAAGGTCGAGGTGGAATCTATCTAACAAATTCCTAAAGAAGAAGCTACATTTGAACACTCATAGTGAGGCGAGGCACCAGGCCCTATACCCAAACTAGAAGTCACACTTACTTAAGCCTACCTCAACATAATTGGGAGCTATGAAGTCCAACACTCAGTTCTCCAAGAGCTAAAATTTGGACCATTCATTGAACAAGGTCCAGAAGATGTTAGAGCTCAATTACAAGCCTCTCCCATGTGGCCAATCATCACTTCTAGTGTGGAGTGGTACATGGAAGAAACACATCTTTTTTGGAATAATAGGAGAGTAGGAGCTACTATGAAAATTAAGGACATCCAAGTGTCCTACTCTATAGAAGCCATTACGTAGGTCCTTGGGTTTCCTAATGTAGGAACATAGTTAGTAGAGCTATCTACACAAGTCAATCCTAGAGCAAAGAAGGAGTGGACTCAGTGGTGTTATGGTATTGATTACATGGAGTTTTGTGCACTCACATTGGTGGAGCGAGTTTATTTTAAGATAGTGGCCTACCACCTCAATCAAATAGTGAGGCTTAGTAAGGTGATAGTCTTCTCTGCTTAAGCAAACACCACCCTAAGTGGGAAATTCCTAGCGAACCTTCCATAACTAATCTATCTAGAGATAGAGAAGTGCTTCAAGGAGAATGAATGTGGAAGGAAAACCTTGCCCTTTCCTTACTTGATTAGAAAATTATGCAAAAGGGAAAGGATAATCCACTACACATATGATACACTTAGGCATGATCCTAATGCTTCATGGGCCAAGATGATGAAGGATAAAATTCGTACCATGACCAAAGAAGAGGAGTAACAATGTCCAGCTCCACCACCTACTCATGAATAGCCATCGAAGGCCTGCACAGTAGTTAAGTGTATGTGGAAAATCTGAGAGGAGCTCTTGCGATAGGAGGAGTAATAGGCAAGAACTAGTGGTGGAGATCCATCTATGTATAGATCAACCATGAGTCACCTTAGAGAAGTGGCTCATACAATCAACTAGATGGGAGGAGGTGGATCAATGTTGTCTACCGAATGAACACAGTAGCCTACAAGGTTAAATCTAAGTACCCAAGAGGTGATAGTGTCTCTCTCTTAGCATCATCTATTCCTAGAAATATTTGAGAATATTGCTTCCTTTTCAATGCACTTAGAGGAGGATGAGGAGGCAATCGTATTGGTGATGCAGCAATAGGTGCAAGAGATAGTTGTAGAGATCATTGCTGATCAAGTTGCTGAGGCATTAAATGCACTTGCAATGCCTATACTAGATATTTTGGCACTTAGATATGTGCAGAAATTCATAGGGACAATCAATGGAAAATTGAGTGTAGCCCAGCATGAAGAATTGCTAGATCAACTAGTGGGAAGTAGACAATGAATTTTGGATATCTTTGATTTTCTAGATACCATCACTGCAATCCAGTCAGAGCTACTAGAGGCAAAGGGCAAGTGTCTCATCTTAGAAGGAAAACCTAAAATAGCTCAAAAAATAATCAATGCTTGGCCACTAAAGTTGCTAAACTATGTGCCTGAATTGTTGACCCTGCTCTTATCAACCTTACATTAAGACAAGACAAAGCTTTTCAACAGCTTCAAGAATAGCTAAAGTCAGTTGAGGAATAAATTTTAATGATGGTCTTTATTTAGTCTATAGTAGAAGCTACAAATTAGTTAGTATAGAAGGACTTGATGTAGATGCACAAGGAGGATGAAAGTTTGACTGCAAAAAATCATCGCCTGAGGAATGTTGATGTGCAAGAACAATAGCTAAAAGAATTCATCTATCAATAGCAGGAGTAGCTTACTAGAGAAAATGCTAAATTAAAGAGATTGATAGTAGCGAATCATAGTCTCTCCATGGAGGAGGTCCATGCCTTATGTCAGAAGTCAACCATTGAGATTACTACTTGGAAAAATGGGGCTCTAAAATTCAAAAAAGTTAAAAATCATTATAGAGACTAGGTTGGCTTATAGAAGGAGGTGAACAAAAAGCATATCCAATTGGTGAAGGAAAAGATTAATGAAGCCCTCCAACAACTCTAGCAAGGCAAAGAAATGTGGCAACCCATCATCAATGCGATTGATACCTATAATAATGCAAAAATCAACATGAAGGAGTTGTAGATTGAAGATATGATGAAGTACATGAAGGTATCCAATCTCTGCTATGTAAACCTGGTAAAGCTAACTATTTGATAGTTAAGGTCTAAGCTTAAAAAGCATGTGGCTAGCTCATACGTATTGTATGAGGTAAGCTCAAGAGTCATCAAGACATCAAGCAAAAGCTTATAGTGGCAAATGTTGAACTTGAAGTTCTCAAGGGAAAATTTATCGACCAAAGATTAGTCACTAAAAACCTAGACAAAAGGATGAATGACTACTAGACACTATAAGACACAATCTAAGTATTCAACATTGAGTGCAAATAACTCATAGCCATGTTTGTCAATGTAAAGGTGTTGCTTTTAGTATTGCCTTTTCCTTGGGACATTCCAATTTTGACCTAGATTGGTGAAGCTATGTGAACCATAAATGATCCTAGGAGTAAATAAGAGAAGATGAAAGCATTCCTAGATGCTTTTAGTCTTTTTCTAGGAGTAGCAGTAGCATTAGAAGAACCACAACCACTTCAGCCACTAAGTGTGCCTAGAGCTAGAGAAGGTCTATTAGAGCCTTAGGGGCCTCCACCACCTAGGATCGTGCGGCATTCTCTTTTTTCTTCATGTAATTAGAGGATGTGCTTATTCAAATTTTCATACCATGCTTAATTTTGTAATGTGATTAATCCATACACTGGGAACTTAGTTTTGTTATGTCTATTTTATCTTATTTTGTTATGTTAAAAGCTAGTTAATAATTTCATACCTTCCCAATTCTGTAAAGAAATCAAGGATGAGTTTTCATTCAATTGTGGGGATATGATGAAATATTGTTTGTTGCATTGACTAGGCCCCATCGACATAGGGATCTATCCTAGCCTATAAATATGTGCTTAGTAGTTATGGCATTAGATTTCATAGTAGTAGTAGAGCCCTTGCAGTTTGTTTAGTCAAAGGTTAGAATATTTTTCCCAAGTGCCCGTAGTAAGAGTCATTGAGTGTATGGATCTTTATTCGAGCATTGTTATACCTAAGAATGATAGTGTATGTGGCAATAAAGATGAACTTATTGATAAACCTTGCAGCATTCTAGATAGTTTAAATGTTTCATTTATGCATTTAATATTTTTAGTTATTTATGCAATATTTTTTTAGTAATTAAGTTGATTAAGCTAATTAAGTGAGATAAGCTAAATAGATTAAATACAAAAATATAATAGCTTCAAACATAGCATGTATTATCTTAGTAATCCTAGTAGTATTATTGCTTGGTACACCCAGTAGTGTAGTACTTGGTAACCCAATAGTAGATACATGGGTTTAAGACATGTATGGAAAGTGGGAATGGATGCTTATGTGAGTATTAGTTAGAGACTAGTTTGTTAGTTAATTTATATTAGTCATCAAATTACTCTACCTCTATCTCTTCAAGCATCCAAAAACATAAAACATAACATGATAAAAATCATATGCCTCGATTCCACTTAATCATATGTTTGTACTTCACAAGTGTAATTGAGAAGAAAATGAATGTCCTTAGGGTAAGATTTACTTCTTAGAAGACTAGTGCACTAAAAATTATAATGTCCACAAAATTCAACTAGATCATGCATGAATGCTTTGTGATTCATATGGTTAGGCATAGGGGTTCTTCGCCACTCATTAGTAGAAAAAGTTTGGCCAATGATCTTCAAGGATGCTTAGCATTTCTCCTATTCATGTGAGCGATGTGAAGGAGATGGAAGAATGACTATATGAATGCAAGAGCACCAACAATGGATCAAACCACTAAGCCTTTCAACCTTTGGGATATTAACTTCATGGAATCCATCACTTCCATGTTAAATGGAAAGGCATATATCATAGTTGTTGTTGACTACTACACCAAGTGGGTTGAACTTGTAGTCATATTAGATTCTACATCTATCACTGCAACTTAGTTTGTACAAGAATAGGTAATAGATAGGTTTGGTGTGCCTAGAGCACTCATTTTAGATAATGGAACACATTTTACAATGTATACTATTCAAAATTTCATGCAACACTTATGTGCAACATAAGCTTACAACCCCCTATCACCCCCAAGCTAATGATCAAGCTGAGTTTACCAAAAAGGAGATTGCTAGAATCTTAATATGAATTATCAATAGGTATAGAAAGGACTTAATCACTAAACTCAATGATGCTCTTTGAACATATCATTCAACTTTGGAGCTTTCTATAGGCTACTTTTCCTATGATTTAGTGTACAGAAAGTTACACTAAATCCAAGTTGAATTTTGTACACTCACAATAGCTTGTAAACATGACCTAGACATTAATCTAGCCCAGAAAGAATGTCTAATGATACTGAATGTGGTAGATAAAAACTAATAAATACCTTTGATGATGAATTAATTGCACAAGGAACACTCCAAAAAATGTCATAATGAATAAATAAGAAGAGTTTAATTCCAACTTGATGATAAGGTTCTTTACTGAAATCCTATGCATGTTCACAATGTACTACGTTTCAAACATTATGGGAAGGACACTACATCATTCATTTAAATTTTCCTCTTCAATCCATCATAATTTACCATCCATTGAGCCCTCAAAAATGTTGATTAATCAACATATAGCAACTTAATCCATTCATGGAACACCAAGTAACTAGAAACACTGACACCTCTACGTAGAAACAAGCACACTCTATTTCTTGGATCTCTTCCTTTTAACATAGTCATGGGGGAGATGGCCATCCATACTAACATTTTAATGAGGCTAACAAATTTTTCATATTAGTTTTGTAATGTTCTTTATATGTTTTTCATTTTCTTCAATAATTTATTGATTATTTTATATTTTTTCTTTTCTTTTCTTTTTTTCATCTTTATTAATTTCATATATTATTTTTGGAAGTCTTTTGATTTTGTTTATTGCTACTAAAAATTTTGGAAATTTAGTTAAAATAGCTATTAATATTATAATTGATTAACCAAAAGGCCAAATTTTATCTTTGGATTATGTTCTCTACCAACAATCTATCAAGTAATGAGTTCACAATGTTCACCCATTCCATTTATTCCATGGAAACTTAGGTGATCGATGTGACACCAATTTTTGGATAAGCAATAGATCATTAGATTTTCCAAAATATATGAAATGTTCTTGTATCCTAGAAGCACAAATGTTCTTTCACATTACAACTTAAAAGTAATCAATGATCTTGATACCCAATGAACTAGGAAAGGACTAAGTGAGAATGGAAAAGGATGTGACCTCAAGGGGATTTGATATGATGTTTCTCTCAACATCCTTTTTAAATTATATGATACTTCATGAGTATACCATGACTCTTTTTTTCAACCATAAAAGTAAGCATGACTTTGCATGATGTAGTTCTCATAAAAAGAAAAAGTAAAGAAAAAAAAAACAACATAGGAATTCAAATAATATTCCTTAGACTCAATAATGAGATACAAGCATTGGTTATAGGGCTAGAAAGACATGTTACCCATGCTTGAAGACACCCCTATAACTAAGGCTTTATCTACTTCCTTTTTCTCATTTCTTCTTCTCTTGTACTAATGGTTATTCTTTGGGGTTACCCTAAACTTTTGATCGATGCATAGTTAGCATATGTTAATGCAAAATCACTAAAAGTGGAATGGAGTAAGTCTAAATGTAGAACTAACTAGTATCGAATCATCTTAATTATAATTTTTACCAAGAACCTCATGTGATTAGGATGTCAATTCTTTCCACTATTCTTTCTCTTTCTACCATTCATTCATCTCATGTTCTACCACCTCACTACCTCATATCCTAGATAATCATTTAGTTTTGTTTCCATAACACCTAGATAATTCCTTTCATGGGCATGCAAGGGCATACTAGGAATACACCATCTTTGGAGAGAACCCACTTCCATTCCTTTGGTCTATTAAAGTTAAATTCCTTATCTATAGACCACTTGATTAATTAATCCTATTGATAGCATTTTTGCATCTAGCTTTACTTTATTTGGCATCATACCATCCTCATTGACATCATCCAAATCCACTTGAATTACTTTATATTGGTCTAACCTATCCTTGTTCATGTTGTGGTCATTATTTTCTATACTTTTGGCTTCCATTTTTCTCTTGTTTCATTCCAAACTTACCTAAAATTCCATTGGTTCTAAATGTAAAAGATAGCTATGAATAGTTGTATTGATGCATCCCTATTGATGTAGTGGGATGAGTCAACATAACTCTATTGATACATCCCTATCAATGTAGTATAAAAAGGCTATATAAACACACAATACTTATCTCATTTCTCATCATTTTCCTAAAGCACTGGAGTAGTTTTTGCAATTTTTCAGAGCCCAAGAACCTTCCAAGAATCCTAGCTTCCAAACCACTTACTCAATTTCACTTTTTTTTCAAGCCTCGAGCTACTAGAGGTACACTTTATATAATGGGGGAACACAAGCCTTAGGTTTTTTCATAGAAACTATTTAAAATTTTTTCAAATTCCCCATGGTGAACTCATTAAAATAATATTTAACTAATTACCATAAAGAGTTAAGACCAACAAACAAACTTCAATAGTTAGGAATAAAATAATACACCTAGCCTATAATCATAAATAAGCACTTAAAAATAAACTCTTAATGCCTTATAAATTAAAATAACCTAATCTAATGAAGAAAGGTATTCAATAACTAAAGGTTATGAACTGAAGAGCTATGTTTGTAATTACAAATGTTACCTAAACAAGGACCACAAGTGGGAGGACTATCACAACCTAAGGAAAAGCAATCTTGAGAAGGAAGGGACCAATAGAAACAACAATAATAACTCCAAGAATAAGTAGTTGAGTTGATGCATGTCATTGGTTCACTTCAAGAGGAACCCAAAGTGGAATCTATTAAGAGAATTACCACTACGAAGACGAGCTAATCTATGTAGGGTAAGGCTTCCAGGACAAGGTCTAAACTAGAAGTCACCCTCCTGGAGGCCTTCCAAAAATGGATCCAAACCAAGTGGGTCCAAAGTTCCATTCTACAGGAGTTGACCTTTGGATCCTTCTTAGAGTTGACACCATAAGAGATCAAAGAGTAATTGTAGGATCTTCCTTATGGCTCATTCTCTCTAATAATAGAGAGTGGTATATGGAGAAGATGTACCTATTTTCGAACAACTAACAAGGAGATGCATCAATGAAAATTAAGGACATCACCATCTCTTATTCAATTGAGGTCATAGCTAAAGTTCTTGATTTTTCCAACACTGGGGTAAAAATGAATATCTCTATGTAGGAAGACCCTAAGGTAAAAAAGGAATGGATCTAGCAATGCTACAAAGTGGACTATAATGAGTACGATGTCCTAACAAAGGTAAAGTAAGCTTACTTCAATATAACAACCTATCACCTAAATCCAACAGTGAGGCCAAGTAAGGTGAAAGTCTTCTTTGCTAGGGCATGCATAGCTCTAAGCATGAAATTCCTTGTTAGCCTACCATAGATAATCTTCTTGGAGATTGAGAAATTCTTCAAGATAAATAAGAAGGGTAAGAAAACACTTCCCTTTCCTTGCTTGACTAAAAGGTTATGTAAATGAAGGAAGATGATAGCTTGCTACTCAAATGATTTCCAACATATTAGATATCCATGCATCTGCAGGAGCAAGAGGTGATTGAATAAGTGCTATCCAACATGAGAAGGTGTTTAAAAGACTAGTAGGAGTTGGGAAACCACTTCTAAAGATCTTTGATCTTCTAGATGAGATTATTGCAAACTAGGCATAACTATTCAAGACCAAGGATAAATTGTTGGTCACAAAGATGCGACTTGAGGAGGACACAATGACTAATTATTGGTTGGTCATCAAGGTTGTGGAGTTAAGAGCATGTCTCTTTGACCCTAGCATTCTCTAGCTAGAGTTTACATGAAATGAATCTTTTCAATAGCTTTAGCAAAAATATCAAGAAGCCTAAAATCCAAAAGAGATGATAATATTTGACACATCTATCTCAAAGGCTATGACCAACAATGTTGACAAGGACCTATTGTAAGTTTGTAAAGAGAACTTGATCCTCACTAAGAAAAATCATCACCTACAAAAGTTTGAGTAGCAAAAGGACCCAAATGATAGGATGTATCCACTAGCAACAAGAGTAGCTTGCTAAAGTAAAGCTAAACTTGAGGATGTTAGTAGTTAAAAATAGAAATATCTTGATGGAGGAGGCTCATGCTCTTTGCCAAAGGACTACAATTGAGGTAGTCACCTAGAATAACAAGGTCCTAAAATTCAAAATAGTGAAGAATCATTATAGGAACTAGGTTGAACTACTTAATAAAGTCAATGAGAAGGAAATAAAATTAGCCAAAGCAAAGATGAACAAGATCCTCTAGAAACTCTAGCAAAGAGGCAATGTATGGTAAACCATCTTTGATGGATTAAATACATATAACAAGGTAGAAATCAATCTAAAGGAGTTGTAGATTGAGGAGATGATCTAGTACATAAAGCTTTCCAACCTCCAATATGTAAATTTGATAATGGTAATAGTAGGGAGGCCAAGAGCTAAACTAGAGAAGTAAGTCACTAGCTTCTACCTCTTGTATTAGGTATAATTCAAACTCCATAAAGAGACAAAACACAAGTTTGAAGATAGCCAACATGAAGCTTGAAGTTCTTAGAAGTAGTTTCTTGGATCAATGAGCTATCACTAAGAACCTAGTGAGAAGGATGAACAGCTACCAAGAGCTATAGAACCTTGTAAAGATGTTTGATATTGAATGAAATACATTCATAGCCTGGATTGTTAACATGAAGAAAATTTTTTCTTCAATGTCATGCCCATGGAATATTTCCACACCAACTCATATAGGTGAAGCAACTTGGACTATTTATAACCCATGGAGCAGGGAGGAGAAGATGAAAATACTCATGGATGCTTTCAATCTTCAAATAGTATTAGGGTAGCCTCAACCTCCAATAGCACTGAGACATGATGAAGGATCATGTGAGCTAGAGGAGCCTTCACCTACAAGCACCATATGAGACTTCATGACATCTATTTTCATCTAATAGATGCTTGCTAAAACTTATATCTAAGTATCTAATTTTGTTATAAAATGACACTCTTTTTTGTAAATCTATATAATTTGACACTTAGAGTTAGTAGAGTTAGTTAGTATGTCTTTCTATCAATAAAGTTCCATAATTTTCCAAATTGTGTAAGAAACTCAATTCCAATTTTGTTCACTCAAGGATGAGTTATCAGTCAATCATGGAGCTATGATGTACCATCAATAAGACAAGAAGTGTCAACGCATGTCCATTGACATAATGTTGATGCATGTCCATTGATGTAGCCCCATCAACACATGCTATGATTCATTGACATAGGTACATTGATGCTAATCTAGTGGTTGCCTATATAAGTGCACATACCCCTCACATTTATGACACCTTTTGATCATAGCCTTATCCAAATGCTTGTAGTTTCTTCTTGTAAAAATTTAAAACATTTTTCTTCTAAGTGCCTGCAACATAGATTAAGAGATTGTATGCCATTTTATTTGAGTGCATATGTACTTGGACACATTCGCATAGATGGTAATAAAATCAAGATTTCCTCTGTCTATTAGATCACTTAGACTAGCATAATTCTACTTTTTAGTAATTTACTTTATATGCAAATTACATTCTTGCTCTTAAGAAATTAATATTACTATTCATAAGCAACATACATACAACCAATTCAAGCATGATATATTAATGCTTGGTAATCCCAGTAGTTGATACTTGGTACACCTAATAGTATACACTCACTAACCTAGCAGTGTTAATATAGGTTCAAGATGTGTATGATAAGTGGGAATGGATACTCTACATTTGGATTTTTAGTTGATGAAGTAATTAGTAAGTTAATTTGATATTAAATCTTTATTCATTTAAGTAATTATCAAGTAGAAGAAAAATAATATAAAAATATAAAAATGAAAATCTTATACTTCAACCATACTTAACTATATGCATAGATTAACACAAGTGTGGATTGGGAAGATAATGACTTACAACTACATAATTCACCATTTAGAAATTTTGGTCACTTAGGTAAAAAAGTTCACAAAATTCCATTGGATCATGTGTGAATTCTTGTAATTCATGTGGTTGGGCATAGGGACTACCCATTGCTCATCAATTGCCATTAGATTGAACATTTAAGATAAAAATGTAATATTACAATAAAAATTATATATATTTTTTCTTATTACATTCAACCTTAGTTAACCACTTGGTTGATTTGACATTAAACTTTCATAATATAGATGTATTAACTATTCAAGAGATACTTAAAGCCTCACTTTTAGTTATAGTTTTAACTAAATTATAAAATATAGACTTACGTTGATGGATAGTGAAGTGATCCCTATCACTTAATCATACGAATCTATGAGAATGCATGGAAGAATTGGTTGAAATTTGTAGAAGATCAAGATCTTCTATTACTTATTGTGATCACAAGTTTTTTTTCCAAATTAACATAGGTACTTGTCACAATGTATGATTAAGTATACTCAAAACATATGATTGATATACTATTTAACCCAAAATATTAACAAATGAAAACATAATGAATATTAAAGTGAAATAATAAATGTAAATGAAATGATCTATTTAAATATCCAAAATCAATAACTCCTAAGTGCATTAAGTAACAACTTTGTTAACTTTTCAGTAAGTTTACAAGTTCATGGATTACATCTTAATTACTAGGCGAACCAAGTTAGGTATTTTACTAATCATGTTCTTGATGCACTCAATGATTCAATCCACAATGTTAACTATGAAAGGTAAAATAAACATTATTAACATGATTATTAACTCATTCTCTACTGTTTGATCGCTATCACAATATTGATTCTACGATTGTAAATTTTTAACATTATTATGCATTGGATTCCATTCCCAAGGTTCACTTTTGTATTTTTGTATTTAAACATTGAAAGATGAATACCATATTTTCATGCAATGTCCTCTGCTAGAGCATACTGAACATACATAAGATGTGACATTTGGAAATTTGGTTGATTTTTTTGAAATGTTATTAAGAATATTTGAGTAATTTTCTTAATGATGTTTTCAAAACTCATAGCATCTATATTTTTACTATCCAATTAATGAGTAGCAAGGTACCCCTACATCCAACCATATGAATCACTACGATGTTATGCATGATTTGGTTGAATTTGATGAACCTATAGTTATCTAATGCATTAGCTCTTCTAGAAAGTGAAATGGGCATTGAGAACATTCATTGTCTTCCAAACTAAACTTGTGAGGCTCAAGGGTATGGTTTAAGTGTAATTAAGGTATATGATTTTTTATTGTTTTATGTTTTATAAATTTGATAGCTTACAATAAGAATGAAGAGTAGAGTAATTTAAAATCTAATTTGTTATTGCCTATCTAGCCTAACATAAGTAACCATCCCACTTTCCTAAACACATATAGTGTTGCTGGGCTACCAAATGTTAAGAATTGCTAGGTTACCAAGTACTATATGTATGCTCAAAGTGGTCATGATCATGTTCATTAATAACTAGAAATAAATTGCTTAATTCAAGTGAACTAACGTAATGAGTAAAAAAGTAAAATGAATTAAAGAAAATATTAATCTATTCTTAATGCTACAAGGATTGTCAAAAGAGTTTATTTTATTCCTATCACACTGCTACGCTTAGGCACATTAGTGCTCAAAAAAAGAATCGTATACACTTAGATTCCTTCTACGGGCACTCAGAAAATATTCTAACTCTGAGGAAAATATATGGTAAGAGATTTGCTACTTTGATTGAAAACTAACTTGAAAACTATGCAAAAATTGGAGGCTAGGCAGTATATTTATAAGCCAAGATATATGCCTTGATGTTGTGTATGTGACATCACATTTGGACCCCGACGTCACATACATGATGTTGTGGCCTTGATGTCACATACTTGACATCATGACGACTAGAAAATGGTGATTCATCATACCCCATGATTGAATAAAAACTTATTTTTGAGTGAAAAAAAGGAGGAACAAGTTTTGTACAACATAATATATTGGGTAGGTAGGGGATTATTGACTAACATATAGATTGAATCAAATGGAACAACAAACTCTAAGTGCCCTAGTGTATAGAATTAAAATTTCTTGAAAATGGGATGTTCATGATAAGAGAAGTGAACACTCTAGATAACATTGACATCCAACACCTCTTAGCAGTAGAATAATGAGAGAGAGAAAAGATCCCATAGTCACAAAAGGTCCTAATTACATGGTACTGCTACCTCATCCTTGGTAAAGATAGTCCCACTTCTAGTCCATGATTCCCATTGCAATCATAACAGAATTGTAAATTAGTGTGCAATGTGTAACACATAGCGATGAAATGCCTTGTCTTATTAGTGGATACACTTAGCTAGGTTTTGATTATGGTAGATTGATTCCTTAATTAGTGTTAGTAGGAAGGCTAACGAAATAAGATAAATTAGATAAGTGGTCCATTAAATCAAGAAAATGTTTAACACAAGAAAATACTTAACTTGAAGAGGATATAACATTTCACAATAATAAAAAGGAAGAGTTTACTAAAAAATGTTGTGAAGATGTGCAAAATTGGATTTCATTGATTGGGTAAACAAAAAAGAATTTGATTGTAAAAGTGTTTAAGGATAAAGAACTTAGCTCACCCAACCAAAAGATATGCAAGTGGATCCTTCCCAAAGTAGGCATAGGCCTTTAATGCCCTTGTATAACTTCAAACAAAAGAGTTTGTGGGTTCCATGAATGATTAATGGTTATAGAAGGTTAAGTATGAAAACTTGAAAGAAACTAACTAAGAATTCCAACACATCAAACTAAAACATGAAACTAGTAGTGAGGTGAGACATGGAAAGCATAGATGGATAAAAGAGAATGGAATGGAGTTCCCAATTATGATCACATGAAGTCCCTTGTGGATTTTATGGTTAAATGAATTGATAGGATCCATCCTTAGTCTAGACCAAAACCAATCACATTTAGTGAGTTTGCATCATCATTCTAAGACCAATCCATCCCTCGAGACACAAGAGTGCTCCCATAGAATAACCACTATTCTTTATTAAATAAGGAGTAGGAAGTGAGGAAGGGCCTTAGTTAGAGGGGACTAGTTCCATAACCAGTTCTTGTAGCTTATTTATTCTAAGGGGTATGCTTTGAATTCTCATCACTTTTTTTCCTTTTATTAGATGACACAAAATAGTAAGAAGTTCATGAAAACATAGATGCACCCAAGCAAATAGAAAGGCACAAAGAATACTGAATCCCCTTGAAGCCACACCTTGTTCAAACCTTTAAATCCTTCTCAATTCTGGAAACTAACAAAGTCACAAATTTATTAAATTTTTATTAATGAGAAAAGGATTGCACATTTCCAAAACAAGAAAAACCATAGAGTTTGTGAATGGGTGGATGTTGTGGACTCACTACCTATTACATGAAAAAGAAACCATGTACTAATTATCCATAACTAAATTCAAAGCTAGAAACTAGACACCAACAATCAAATAAAAAAAAATAGTACATAACATAATCAAGAAACACATTACCAATGTACTTGGCACTTTATAATAAAAGGTTAGAAAATCACATCAAATAAAATATAATAAAAAGAAAGTGTAAAATATTCAAAAAATAGAAAATGCACTAATAATGATGTAAAACAAAAATTAGAAAATATCAATAACATGAAAAAGAAAGATGTAAAATAATAAATGTGTAAAACAAAAAAATGTGTAAGGAAAAAAATTTGAAAAACTGAGGAGCCACTTGTATGGTTAGCATGTTTGGCCATCTCCCCCATGACTAATTTGAAAGGAGGAGTTCTAAAATATAGAGCATGGTTGTCCATCTAATGAGGTTCTTATTGTGTTAGCTAGTGGATGCTCATGGAAAGGTTTAATTTATTGCATGTTGACTAGTTGTTTCTTGTTTGGGCTCTCAGGTTTATAGATCATTATTACCCCAGAAGAAAAAGTCATAAATGATTTAAGATCCTTCCCACAATGTTTGTAACTTAGTTCAATGAGGTACATGTTTCTGGTTCTAGTAGAGAACCTTATATTCGAATTGAAATATGACTTTTTTATTTTTAGGTCATGACACTTCTTGTTATAGGCCTTGTGCAACTTGTTAGATGATAATGCTACTAATAGGTTTTCATCTAGTAGGTTGAGGTTCATTAGTCTTTCTTTTTAGGCTAGACTTAAGTTAAGGTCAAGGTTACAAGTAGTTGAAAGTATACAAAGCTTAGATTGAAATGGAAGTATTGGCAATTTTCTATACACAAGCTCATAGAGAGAATAGCCTATAGGAAGTTTCTAGGTTGAGCGGTAGGCCCAAAGGGTATCATTGAGTTTTGTGCTCTAGTCCATACTATACTTGCTAATAGTTCTTGTTAGTATTTTTGTGATTTCCCTATTGGTAACCTCAGCTTGACAATTAGCTTGGGGATGATAAGGTGTTGTGAGTTTATGTTAAACCTCCAAGAATTGCATGAGTTTCTAAAACGTAATGCCTATAAAATAAGTTTCATTATTAGAAATTAATGTACATGGCATACTAAACCTATTTACAAAATTTTTTTGTACAAATTGAGTAGTAGTAGAAGATGTACAATCGATGATGACTACTACTTCTACCCATTTTGTACAATAGTCAACAACAACTATGATGTATGCCTTTTCATTTGACGTGTGCATGATGGGACCCATGAAGTCAATGCCCCATATGTCAAAGGAATCTAGTGGTTAAATCCATTTTTGAGGTCTCTCCATTCAAGTAGTCAATTTCACCATCTCGTTGGCATCATTCACAAGAGTAGATAATATGGTTAGAATTCCTAAAGATTGTTGGCTAATAATACCCTACCATCAATATTTTAATGGTCGTGTGTCTCCCAACATAGCATCCTCCACAAGGACCTTCATGATCATCTTGGAGAACATGTAGTTGATTGGCAGCAGGGAGACACCAACAAACTAGGCCATCAACACACACCTTGTAGAGGTTTCTAT
The DNA here is from genome assembly GCA_015680685.1 of Gnetum montanum. Lineage (NCBI taxonomy): Eukaryota > Viridiplantae > Streptophyta > Gnetopsida > Gnetales > Gnetaceae > Gnetum > Gnetum montanum. The sequence continues at coordinate 199,985 of MNCI01013865.1, read as the reverse complement.
TGATCTCCATGAAGTGCTTTACCTAGTGAATAAACTACAATTTCTTTTAATGGTCCAACCCTTGTGACATCTCCTATGTAAAACGATAGGTGAGAATGCCAACATACCATTTTGTCTCATTAGGCATTTATTTAGTTATAGCTCTAGCAAAGAGGAGTTCATCAAGAAACAAGTTAGAGAGTGGAATTTCTTCTTCTTTGCCATCCCATCGCAAGTGAGACAAGTGATCAGTTACCACATTCCCGATGTCCTTTCGATCTACCATCATAAGATCAAATTCCTTCAAGATCACCAGCCACCATATGATATGAGGGCTCACCATTGACTTATTCATCAGGAAGTGAATGACACTATGATTTGTGTGCACAAACACCTTGTATTCAAGCACATAATGCCTAAACTTTTCTAGAGAAAACACCATCATCATTAATTCTTTTTCGGTGTAGTTTAGTTGTGCACCCACAATGATTTGGCTAGTGCAGTGGATGCAATATGGACATTTCTTGTCATCTAACTATGTTAGCACTTCTCACAAGGCATAACTCAATACATCCATCATATCTGGACTAGTCGAGCACTTGTAGGATTGGAGTTTCTACAAGCTTTTCTTTCAGTTGCTAGAATGCTTTCTCATATTCTGTAGTGCAAACAAAGGAAGCATCTTTCTTTGTTAGCTTGACCAGCGATTTTGCAATCATAAAGAAATTTTCTATGAATCATCAGTAGTAGCCAATATGTCCAAGAAATGATTGAGCATCTTTAATAGTTTCTAGTTGGTAGGTTATTCCTTGGATGACCCTTATTTTCTCTAGGTCCACCTCAATTCTTGCTTGTGATATCCTATGTCCCAGTATAATTTCCTCCTTGATCATGAGGTGGCTTTTCTACCAATTGAGCCACAAGTTAGTTTTGACACATTATTTGAAAACTTCCTCAAGGAAATCCAGGGCTTGTTCAAATGTAGCTCCATAGGTGGAGAAGTCATCCATGAAGACTTCCACACCACTATGGATCTATTATTGAAAAATTCTTAGAACCAGGCATTGGAATGTCGCAAGAGAATTGCATAGATCAAATGGCATCTTGCAATATGCAAAATCCCCCCATGGACTCATGAATGTTATCTTTTCCTAGTCTTCTAGTGTAATTAGAATTTGGTTATAGCCACTATAACCATCTAGAAAGCTATAGTAGCAATGCCTAGATATGATGTCAAGTACCTGATCAATAAATGATAATAGAAAATGGTCCTTGAATGTTTCCATATTTAGTAGCTAAATATCAATGTAGACCTACCACTTGCCACCTTTCTTTGGCATAATTACAAGTGGGCTAACCCACTCGCTATCTACAATGGGATAAATGAACCCTGCCTTGAGGAGTTGCTTAATTTTCTCCTTAATGATATGCTTTAGTTTGGGATTCAATCAACTTTATGGTTATTATATTGGCTTCATGGCTAGTTTGATGTAGATGCAATGTTATCATATGCTAGGATTAATTTCTATGAGTTCTGGATATGACTAAGTAAAACCTACTGACCATTTTTCAATTACCTTCAACAACATCTTTCTTTGTTTTGGAGAAAGTTTTGCATTGATTATAACTAGCTTCCCATTTTTCAAAAACACATATTCCATTCCAACTAGTAGCATTTTTAGTTTAAGTGGCTCTTACTTGAATGTTTCAAGACTTTCCAACTCTCCCCAGTGAGTATCATCATTTATGTCATCAAAGATTTTGTGATGAACTTTCTTGAGTTCATACATGCTCATGACATATGTACATGTCAGGCTGTAAAGTGTGCTACTTTCAAAATTAGTGGTTAGCCACTATGTGCCCTCGTATGTTGTGGCTATTCTGTATAGACACATTTAAGTTTCTGCTTCTAGTGCACACTACTTGCATGTTGAGATAGATGCTTACTTTATGGCCCAAATTTTCTGCATACAATTGCACCCTAATCGTCATACACAATACATAGAACTCTCTCCTTCTCAATATTTCCAAATGGATTTTCTTTAGATATCTCCAAGGTGAGATCTCTAATGTCCATTCTTGCATTGATGGTACTTACCGATGCCATTTCCATTATGATTGGAAAATCCCCTTTGCAGTTCATCACTTTGATTATCAAGAAGTTGGTAGGATAAGACCACCCATAGACAATGGTTACAATGCCTTCTACAAGTCCCAATGGAATAGCGATGGACTGGTTTGCCAATTCTAGTCTTATGTTGCTTTTCCTAACAGGAGGTAGGTTCTAGGTAGTGTACATCTCATGACAAATTAAATTAACACTAAAACATAAATCGAGAAGAGCCTTACATGGTTGATTCCTAGAAATTTGCATATAAATTATAGGACTTCTAGGATTAGCTAATTTCTTGAGAAGGTTTCCTACACAGATCCAATCAGATACAGTATAAATGAGCATTATAGTATGGATCTTAGGCAGTGTTTGGTTTGAAGGAAGCCTAAAGGAATTTGATATAGAGGAGGGAGAGGTAGGAGCAGGGTTGTCAACTACAGGTGGATGAGAGGGCTTAATTGTACTATGGGGTCGAAATAAATGTATTTTATTTGATCAGGCATTCAACCTATTTGATTGATGATTCAATTGCAAATTAACATCCCTTGTAGCATTGCATTGTTGTGGTTGAGCTGGTAATTCACCTTGCATAGGTGAAGTAGGTGGTAGTTGTATGAGTGGAGGAGGAGTATGTGCAAGAACAATAGGAGGATAAGGGTAAGAGGTGGGATCCCTTCTTTCATGTGAGGAATGAGCTTAATAATAATATGAAGGATGGTAGTGAGGCTGAAAATTAGAAACATGACTAGATGAGTCACATGGAAACATGGATTGCTAAACATAGTAACCATATGGATTAGGCTACTAGTAAGGGTATTGTTGCCTTAGTAGTGCCAATGCTCATAATTGTGGTTGCTACCATTGTTGATACTATTCATATAGTTTTGGTAGAGCTCAACTTGGAGAATATGATTGTTGTTGTTGTTGGTGAAACTGCCTAAGATTACCTTGAGGATAAGGTAACCTTTGGGATGTTTTCCTTTTTGTAAGTCATGGATGTAAGGCATACATCCCAGACTCTTCTAGATGTGACATAATGGGGAAACATTCCTTCAGATGTTCATATTGACAGACATCACACCCATGATTATCATCTAATTCATTATTTGTAATGTCTTCTATTGTAGAAATCTTTCCCTTACCTTTGTGATATGCACATTTTGCTTCCTTACACCTCCTATGCTCATGATCACTACCTTGTTCTTTGGACTCTTTAGCAATTTTGAGAACAACTTGGAATTTGTTATCCATTAAGTCCCATAACTAATCAACCTTGGCTATAAGTTCAAATTGAAGTTTTTGAAGAAGTAAGGTTTTCTTATTCACCCCCTCATCAAATACAGACTCATCCTCATTGTCATAGAATAGAACCTCCCTCTTACAAATGGAAGGATTATGATTATAATCTTCTATACTTTTTCCTTAGATTTTCCTTCTCTTTGGCAACCTGATCTATTAGTCTTTGTATCTAATGGACACTTAGTTCATACAGTCGCCCTTAGGCATAGAAACTAAAGGTTTCCCTTGCTTTTGATCAAAGCCCATCTACTATGTGACAAAGTTAATCTAGTTGAGAATAACCATGGCCTAGAAAATTGTGCATTAAGGTTTAGTATCAACCAATGGTAGCATTCAAGGGTTCATGCCTTCCTTGTTTCCATCCTTGAATTTCCTTCCTTAAATTCGACACTTGGGAGTACATTTGATATTTATCATTGAATAAGTCAAGCATGATACTCCATCACCTGATAGATTTAAGCTCTAAGGACTAGTATCAGTTTTTTGCTTCTTTGATAAGTGTCTTTAGGAATAACTTCAATTTCTACCACTTGTTTTCTATGTTCTATAAGGAACATGCATCTTGGAAAGCTTGAAGATGATTCTGTGGATTAGAGTTGTACCCTCCTTCAAATTGAGGAATATTGTTCATGTCTAACCATTTAATCTAACTATCCTTCACATGCCTTGTTGGAATTATCACTACCTCTATGATGTTAAGCATACTTTAGGTAGCAAGTAGAGGCTCATTGAGGCCTTGATCATGGTGCCTATGATGCCCTCTACTACACCTTCATTCATGGCAGTGTGTCTCTCTTAAACATCTACTCCCTTGATCTTGTCTTTCTTGATGATCTCCTCAATCATTTTGGTTCCATTGGTCATTTCATTCATTACAATCACCTTGATTATTGTCCCACCTTCTACAATCATTTNATCTACTCCCTTGATCTTGTCTTTCTTGATGATCTCCTCAATCATTTTGGTTCCATTGGTCATTTCATTCATTACAATCACCTTGATTATTGTCCCACCTTCTACAATCATTGTTAGAGCTAGAAGAAGAAGATGATGATGAAGGGGAAGAGGAAGAAGTACTAGTACCATCATGATGCCTACTTCCAACTCTTTGGTGATCACAACCATGATTACGATCTTTATTCTTGTTCGCATCCCTATCTTGACTTGCCCCAAATCTTTCTTTGTCATTAAATCCCTTGTTACTAGAACTAGGATTGTGAATTATGGAGTGTAAGTTTTGGTTTTGACCTCCATCACCAAAGTCAAAGAGAGGAGTTTCATTGACTGGAAAACCCCTAGAGAAGGGTTCCCCACTAGCTTGTTGGTACAACAAGAATGAGAATTGTTAAGTTCTTGTCCCTTCAAAAATTTAGTGCTAATTTAGCTTTCGGTCCTACAAACGGTGTGCTTCAGTGGGATGACAATCCCTAGTATCAATATCTCCCACAATCTACTCCGCATGGTGGTCTTGAAGATCACATCATGTAAGCATTTGGTAGAGCATTGCAATAATAGCTTGAATGGGTAGCAACACAATGTTGCCTTCCATGTCATGCCATTGAAGCTATTCATCCTAGTGTAGGATGAAGGTAACGTTTGGTACATCCTCATTAGGATGAGTATATATAATTCGATATTGTTCAGGCACTAGCTGATAAGCTTTATTAGTCTTTAGCAACCAATTCACTCCTATGAGAAGAAGACATTTTTGGTTAGCAAAATAAAAATCACAGTGTGCTTACAAATAGTTGTTGTAGAATTGTAAAATAGGATATGACTCTAAGGTTTGTTCCAATGAGTTAAATACTTTTTACTAGAACCTACCTTCAGCTCCTCTCCTCTAGGATTTTCTACCTTAGGTGCATATAGTCCTTAAGTATAATCAAGGTGGTTATGAACATATGAAGCCCTTGTATAAGGTTGGTCACTCCAATTTTCTTTAATATATATCTCATTGGTTCTCCAATGAATATTCTCTTTACATGATGCATTATCTCTTCCATGTGAAAGAGACATTATTGTTAGTTAATGATGTGTGTGACATAATATTCCCAAAAGATAAATTGTTAATACATTTATAGCGATCGTGTATAATATTACTAATCTAGATAACTAGCACCATCCTTGGTAATAGTGCCAATGATGAGTTGCAAGGTACCCCCTATGCCCAACCATATGAATCACAAGCAATCATGCACAATCTGGTCAAATTCCATGGATGGGACTAGTGGTGGCATCTAGATCATTATGCCTTGATTATAGTTGATTGTATTTCCACTTGGACTAGTGGTAGCTTTCTCATGTATGGTTTAGTCCAAAGTGAGACATATGATTTCTGATGTTGTTTTGGCCTTATGCTACTCCTATTGATAATAAGAAAATCAATGATTTACTCTAATTAACAATGGAAAGTAAATTCTAAACTAACCTTCATGTAATGAGTATCCATTCCTAACCTTCTATACACACCCTGGACTTTGCATAACTATTGTTTGGATTACCAAGTGTATCATTACTAGGCGTAGCAAATGATAACACTACTAGGTTACCAAGTAATTACACTTGAGTGCTGGAAATTTGTCATACTCATTCCTCTTAATGACAAAAAATGATAAAAATAAATAAATGATAAACATTAACTAAGGGAAACAGTAGCATTTAAGTAATTAAAAATAATAATCAAGCTAGGTAGATGCTTCAATGATGAAAGTAATCTCAATATTTATTGCCAAACATGTAACGTGTCCAAGTACGTCACACTCAAATAAGGATTTCGTACAATCACTTAACATCACACAGTGGGCATGCATTAGAGACAAACTAACAAAAATTCTCTATGTCTAGTTCTAAAATCTATTAAAATCTATATGTAAACTATGCACCCAAGTGTAATATTTATAGGCTAGCATGGAAGGGATGATATCAGATCCCTAACATTGGAGGTTGTGCCCCAATATCGAATATCTAATAACATGGCTTTGATATCAAATATTCAGTATCAGAGCCCTACAAAAACATGACTCATCATACTTTATTTTGATGCCTTTAATTAATTATTTAATAACAATAATTAATACACATAAGTATGACCATTTTGAGCATACATTAATCTTTGGAAATCCTAGTAGTGCTTACACTTGGTAACCCAATGACATTGCAACATGTTTTAGGATGTGTACAATAAATGGGATTAGGTACTTATGTTAGGAATAGTTAAGCATTAGTTAGTTATTAGATTAATTATGCATTTAATTACTTCATTTTTTATACTTAGGCAACTTAAAAAATAAAACATAAAATGATAAAAATCATATGCCTTAGTTACACTTCACTATATACTTACACTTCATAAGTGAAATTGAAAATACAGTGATCATGTCCTTGATATTCAATGCCTAGACCAAGTGTACTTAGAAAGTGAAATTCTATGGAATTTGACTAGATTGCTTCATGAATGCTAGTGATTTTTATGGTTGGGTGTAGGGTATACTCACTGCTCATCATTGGTGTCGTTGCTAGGGACTTTAGTTAGCTATGTGCACTATCTAGGAGGTTAGTGAAATTATTTAAAGACATTGTAACAAACCTTAAAGTTGTAATCAATAATAATAATAATAGTAAAAGCACATAATTTTTTTTTCAAAGCTAAAATGGATTCTTCTCACAAGGCTAATTCTTTGCTATTGTTCTAGCATATATCCAATCAACATAAAGGTGTGAAAGGCAAAATTAGCTAGTGCCCCAACAATGTAGAGTGGTATAGACTCATCCTGAAGAGTATGTGCCAAAATTCACCTTCATATTGCATCAAGATGAACAGTCGTGATGGAGAGACATGGAGGACAACATTTTTTTGCATTCTAATCATTCAATTCTTATGGTACTACTCTAAAATCTCATGAGGTTGGGAAGCCACCAACTCAATGTTGAATATATTGTGTAGGATCATGACTATCAAGATTATCATCCCATGGAGACACAACACAAAAATGATCAACAATAGGAGATGTGTTACGAAGTATCAAAGGGGAAACAATTTAATAAACCCTTATTCCTACTAGGCCAGGGAGAAGAAGAGGACATCTTCTTTGGGGATTCTCAATTCATTGACTCTCTTCCCCTTAGCTTCAATGAAGGGGGCTTTAACCAGAACTTGCAATCCATTGTAAACAATTCTAGTTTTGGCAAGAATGGGTCCCATGACCATGGGGGCTCCAAAGGTAAAAGTCAAGGTACAAACATGGATAATCATGATGACTGTGGTCGTGATTAAGGAAGATGAGGTAGTAGGAACTATGTTGATGTTGGCTCTCCTTCCTCTTCACATTTGACATCTTCATCTTCTTCCTCTTATAGCTTTGATCAAAGTTGTAGAGGATGTGACCATAATGGAGATGATTGGTGGGATAGAGATGATCATTGGGCACAGTAGACTAGTAGAGACCAAGGGTGTGGGTAATCAAGGAAGGCCCACCACCACAAAAGAAGGGGTAGTAAAGGATATCATAGGCATCATAGCCATCATAGAGGCTATGACTATGATGATCCTTTTCTTGCAACTAGAAACATGTTAACTATTGTAGAGGTCATGAGAATCCCAACAAGGCATGTGAAAGATAGTAGAATCAAAAGGTTGAATATGAACAATATTCCCAAGTTTGAATGGGAATATAAATCAAATCCATAGAATCATCTTCAAGCCTTTCATGATGCCTGTGTCTTGCAAAACATGAAAAATGAATGAAGAAAACTAAAGCTATTCCCAAGGATACTCATTAAGAAGGCTAAAAGTTGGTACCGATTCTTAGAATCAAAATCAATCTGATGACGAAGTATGATGCTTAATCTCTTCAATAACAAGTATCAACTGTATTCCTGAGTGTCTAATCTAAGAAAGTAGATCCAAGGGTGGAAACAAGAAACACATGAATTCTTGGATGTAGCCATGGGTAGATATTACTCTCTATTTCATAGGCACATAGGCCATGCCTTTTCTCAAAGGGAGAAACTCCACCATATCATAAATAAGCTTTGAATAGAAATGAGAGCTCTTAGGGTCTATGCCTAATGGAAAATTTTAGAAAATAGGGATCATCAAATTCAAAGGTTGATTAAGTAGGTGACCAAAGAAGAAGGAAAGTTGTAGAAAATGGAAAAGTGGAGAAGTTCAACTGGGATCCTTCCATCTAAAAAATAGTTTGATTCTATGACAATGAGGAGGAGGTACCACTTGATGAAATGGTGCAACATAAAATCTTTCTAATCCAAAAATATATTTCTAAAATATTGGCTGAGGTAGATAAAATGTAAGATTATTTGGACAAAAAATTCCAAACTACTCTTAAAATTGCTAAAGTGTCTAAAGAGTAAGGTAGTCATCATGAATAATGAAAAATGAAAGAAGCTAAATGTGCCCACCAAAGAGCTAGGGGAAAAGCTGCTATAATAGAAAAGCTAAATCGTATATTGGCAAAAAGGAAACTACCCAAAAGGTTTCCTTATCCTCAAGGCAACTACAAGTAGTTCCACCAATAGTAATCCTACTATCCAAGTGGAGCTCCACCCCAACCTCATGAGCAATACCAGTAGTGGCAACATCCACAATCATGGGGGATGCCACCACCAAGGCTATAATAGCATTACCAATAGCCAAAATCCTATGGTTACTATGTTCAATGACCAATTTCTCTATGTGGCTCTTCTAGTAATGCATCATTCTAGCACCACTACTACCCCCTTAAATACTATAGAGCCCAATCTCCCAGAGGGAAATCCTAATTTTCATTCTACCCTCCTTATCCTTCTACACCTGTACCTCTACCCTTAACTCAACTACCCCCAACTCCATCCATGTAGGGTATAATTCCTACCTATCCATAGCAAACAAATACCATGAGGGTTGTTAACTTGCAATGGGCTCCTCAATTGAGTGGTTTAGAAAATACACCTACAATTGATGACCCTGCTTCTTCCTTTTTCTCTTCTCCTTTATTAAAGAACACTTCAAACTAAACACCTTTCCAAGTGCATACCCTGATGTTGATTCATGTTATTATAAATTGGATTAAGGTTGGGCACCTTCCCAAGAAAAGATCTAATCCTAGGAGTCCCCTCATTTATTTACAAATCACTAGGAATGAGCCTTGCAAGGCTCTTCTAGACTTAGGTTAGTGTGAATTTGATTTCCCATGAAATCTACAAAGCTTGAAACCTATATCCACTCAAAAAGAGAAACATTTATATTGAGTTGGCATATTATTCCATCACTATTTCCTTGGGACTAGTGGAGGACATTATAACCACCATCTATGGGTGGTCCTATTTTGCTAACTTCCTAGTGATTCATGTTGATAACTAAAAGGGGGACTTTCCAATCATCATGGAAAGGGCTTGGATAATTAGCTTTGATGCAAAACTAGGAATAAGAGACCTCTCCTTGAAAATTTCAAAGGAGAATGAATTTGGAAAGATAGAGAAGAAGTGCATTCCATGCATCATGTATAGTGACACAGGGTGCAACTGTGTGTAGAAACTATGATTTGTAAAAAGCTCATCTATTACAACATGCAAACAGTGTGCCAATGTGACAAAAATTCAAAGGTAACTATATGCAACAATCACAAAACTAGAGGATGCCTAGTGGTTGATAGCTAATCCTAATAGCAGCTCAACAATATGCATGGAAAGAACTAAGAACCTTACAAGTCCCTAGATTGAAGGCATGAATGAATTGGATCAAGTCTGTCACCAACTCTCTAATGATGATAAACCTAATGAAACCAATTGGGGAGAGTTGGAGATCCCTGAAAGCTTTAAATAGGAGCCCCTTGAGCTAAAATATTTATTGGTCGAAATGAAATATGTCTTTTTGAATAATGGGAAGCCAGTTATCATCAATGCCAACCTTGCTCCTATGCAGAAAATGAAGTTGTTGGAGGTGATTAACAAATGACCAACATCCTTTACTTGGTCATTTCCTAAACTCATTGGGATTGATCCTAGGATATGCCAGCACCACATCTACATAGATCCTTTCATCAAGCCAAAGAGTGTATAACCAAATTCAAATCACACCTACGGATTAGGCCAAAACAACATTCACAAGTCCTTAGGGGACTTTCACATATAGAAATATGCCATTTGGCCTATGCAATTGCCTTTCTACATTCTAACACCTTGTCCTAAGTATCTTCCAATAACATATTGGTAGTGGGATGGAATTCTTCATGGATGACTTCTCCACCTATGGGGCTACATTTAGGCAAGCCCTGGACCATCTTGAGTAAGTGATGAAAAGGTGTGTGGAGACAAACCTTAAGCTCAACTGGCAAAAACACCACTTGCTAGTCTAGGAATGCATTATTTTGGAACATCGAATTTTTGAGAAGGGGATCACAGTGAACCCTAAAAAAAATAAGGGTCATCCAAGGAATCACCAAATAGCTAGAAATTATCAAAGATGTAAGGTCATTCCTTGGACACACTAGTGACTACCAGTGATTCATAGAGAATTTCTCTAAGATCGCTAAACCATTGATAGAGTTGATAAAGAAGGATGGTCCATTTGTATGGACCAAGGAATGGAAGCATGCATTCTAATATCTTAAGCAGAAGCTCATGGAAACTCTAATTCTACAAGAACTTGGCTGGTCTATACCTTTCCATGACATGATAGATGCATTGAATTATGCCTTGGGAGTCATGCTCATATAGTTGGATGATCAAAACATCCTTATTATATCCATTGAGTGAGCTAAGGAATTATAGGTGCATAGCTAACTTACATCATAATAGAGAAAGAATTGATGGTAGTGGTATTTGCCTTGGAGAAATTCAAGCATTATGTGCTTGGGTACAAGGTGTTTTTGCATATAGATCAGAGTGTAATCTAGTTCCTAATGAACAAACCAACTATGATCCCCATGTCATATAGTGGCATGTGATCTTGTAGGAATTTTATCTTACAATGGTAGATAAAAAGAAACTAAGAACATGATTGTTGACCACTTGTCTCAGTTACAATGGAATAATATAGAGGAGAAGAGCCCACTTTCAAATTAGTTTCCTAATGAACTACTCTTTGTTGGGACTATAACTAAACAAATTCCCAATGAACCTAACTAGTGTGATGACATTCTCACTTGTCTTCTCACTTAGGAGATTCCACAAGAGTTGGATAACAAGAAGAAGTAATATTTTCTTCATCAGATGAAACGGTTCAAGGAAATCAACGAACACTTTTATGAGGTGTGAACTCATGGCCTAGTTCAATGGTGTGTATATGATGCTAATCAAATGTGATTTCTTCAAGATGCTCACAAGGGTCTTTGTGGTAGCCACTATGTTGGGAGACACACAGTGATTAAGATCCTCATGGAAGGGTATTATTGGCTAAAAGTCTTCATGGATGCTCACCAATCCATCTACTCTTATAAGCACTACCAACATGATGGTGGAGTGATTGCTCATATGGAGGAACCTTAATAGTTGGATCCAACTGCTTGAGCCCTTTGACATTTGGGGCATTTACTTCATGGGTCCATTCTCAACCATGTCAAATAAAAAGGCATACATCATAGTCATTGTTGACTATTATATGAAGTGGGTAAAAGTTGTAGTTGTCATTGACTATACATATTCTATACCTACTCAGTTTGTACAAAAATATGTTATAAATAGGTTTGTGGTGTCATGTTACTTATTTCTTACAATGGTACTCATTGTATAGGTACTATCTTTCAAAAACTCATGAAATACTTGAGGGTTGAATATACATTAACAACACCCTACCACCCCCATGCCAATGATCAAGTAGAGGTTACAAATATGGAAATGAAAAGGATACTAACAAGAACTATTCATAAATATAGGAGTGACTGGAACATGAAACTCAATGATGCATTTGGGCCTACTGATCTACTTGAAAACTTCCTATTGGCTACTCTCCCTATGAGCTTGTGTATGGAAAATTTCCAACCTTGCCTATCCAAGTAGAATTTCATATACTTTTAATGGCTTGTCATCTTGATCTTGATCTAATTCTAGAACAAAAAAATAATGAACCTCAACTTGCTAGATTACAACCAATTAGTAGCCCTGTCATCCAACGAGTTTTGCAAGGCATTCAATAAGTAATGACATAACCTTAGAATTAGGAAAATAAAATTTTAACTAAAAGATAGAGTCCTCTACTATAATCCCACACATGTATCACAAAGAACCAAGTTCCAAATGTTGTGGTAGGGGTCTTATGTTATCTATGAAAGCTTTCCTTCTAGGACCATGTTAATATACAAACCTAAAAGTCCAAATAAGAAACTGTTGATCAAAATGCAACAAGTCAAACATTTCCATGAGCCTAAAAGAGCTAATGACCAAAATATCTCAACAAATGGATAGGCATGCTTAATCTTTTAGATCTTCTTCTTCTAACTTAGTTGTGGGGATGATGGCCATCCATGCTAATCGATTAAAGTGGCTCCTTAGTTTTTCACTTTTTTGTTTTCCACTATTTTTAATACATTTTTCTCTTTCCTAAATATTTTAGACTTTCTTTTATATTTTATTTTATTTGTTTTGTATTTCTTTTATGTTTTTATTATGTTATGTTTTATTTTTCTTTATTACCATTAGGACTAAGTGCAATTGTAGCTATCTAATGATGGTGGTTTGTACTAAAATGTTTTTGATTGGTTATGTCTAGATTCTATCTTTGAATTTTGCTGTTGATAACTAAGACATCATTTATTTTTCATGAAACAAGTAGTGAGTCCATGTCATTCACCGATCCAAAAACTCTATGATGTTCCTTGTTTTGGAAATATGAGGTCCTTTCCGTAATGAAAACTTTTAATGAACTTGTGACCTTGGTGGTTTCCAAATTTGGGAGGAATTAAATACAAGGATGTAACTTCAAGGGGGTTTAATGCTCTTTGTACTTGCCTATCCTATTGGGTGTATGAGCATTTTCATGGATTTGTCACTATTCTTCTATCAACCAATAACAAGAAGATAGAAGTCTTTGCATGATGTGATTCCCATATAAAAATATAAAATCCAAAAAAAAATAATCACACCCCATTAGATGAAATAATATGCTACAAGCACTAGTTATAGGACTAGAAAGACATGTTACCCATGCCTAAAGGTCCCCTCTAACTAAGGCCCATCTCACTTCCTACTTCTCTTTTCTTCACTTTTAGGAATGGTGATTGATCTATGGAAGTACTCTTATGTCTTTAGGAGGTGGACTAATCTTAGAGTATCAATGGAAAGTCACTGGTAGTGGTTGGTTTTTATTTAGACTAATCATAGACATTATTAGATCATGTTAACCACAAAATCCATAAGGGACTTCATATGACCATGATATTGGACTCCATTTCACACACTCTTTCATCCATTAATACTAATCCATCACTCATCTCATTGACATTTTTCATGTTTGGTTCAATGTCTTAGTTTAATACATTAAAATTCTTAGGTATATTCTTTTGAAATTTGGTCCTTAACTTTTCATAATCATTAATCAACTATGGGACTCATGGATTTCTTAGTTTTAGGATATGCAAGGACAACAAAAGCATGAGCCCGCTATGGGGAGAATCCACTTGCATTTCCCTTGGTTGGGCTAGTTATGTTTTGTGTTCTTAGGTATTTGAGCATTCAAATCTTCTGCATTCCCCATCAATTGGATCTAGTTATGTGATCCTTCATGACATTTCCTCATTGTTCTCCTAAGCATAACTCCTTTTTTATGAACCATCAAGCCCTCTTCATGAATTTCATTGTGTTCTAAGATTCATGGGTGTCAATTGGACTCCAATTTGATACAAAACACTTTGTTTTTGTCAATTTTCCAAAATTCAAACTTTGGTCAACAATTTCATCAATGGGATCCCATCGATGTAGCTAACTATGTCAATTTGATCCCAATGACAAGATTCTATCAATGTAGGGAAAAAATTGTATAAATAGTGCTAAACACTTCACCATTTTTGCCACTTTCCTTCAAATGTGAGAGGAGTTGTAATTTTTTAGAGCCCAAGACCTTCTAAAGCCCATAACTTTCAAATCATTTGTCTAATTTACCTCATTTTTTATTCTTGTAGCTATTGGATGTGAGCTTTATGTCAAGGGGAACACAAACCTTAGGTTTTTTTATGAAAATTTTAAAAAAATATTTTCTAAATCCTACAAGGTTTAACCAATAAAATAATAATAAATTCACTAAGTTATGAAAGGTAAACACTTTCAACAAACTCCAGTACACATTAAAATGAAATAATATTAAAACAATTTATTCTACCATGGTCACAACTTAGCCAAGTGTAACTAACCCAAAGAGATAAGGTACTTAAGTGTTCTAAAGTTACACACCAAACACTAATCCTTGATCATGTTGTGATTACATATGGCACCAAGACCAAAGCATCTATAGGAAGGAGGACCATCTCAACCAAGGTACAAATGACTCAAAATTGGAGGGGGCTAACAAGAACAACCCAAGGAGTAGGCAATAGAAATGCATGCAATAAGACCTCTTCGAGAGGATCCCAAAGTGGAATCTATCTAATAGATTCTAGAAGCTAAAACAAAGTAATCCCACTAGGATGAGACACTGAGACCAAGGCCACACCTTGAGGTCACTTTGAGAAAAGCTTATCTTAATTAGATCAAGTCTAGGAATATCCAACATTTAGTTTTCCAAGAATTAAACATTTTTACCTTCCTAAATTTCACTCCAAAAGATGTCAAATCCTAACTACAGACCTTTCCCATGTAGCCAACCATCAATTCCAATGGGAAGTGGTACATGGAAGAGATCTACCTCTTTTAGAATAATAGGAAAGTGGATTCCATAGTGAAAATCAAGGACATAAATGTGTCCTAATTGGTGGAGGCCATCTTGTAGGCCTTTGGCATGCTTGAAATTGAAGCTAATCTGGTAGAGATCTCCACCCAAGTAAACCCAAAGATTAAAAAGGAGTGGATACAATAGTGCTATGAAGTAGACCATAAGGAGTATGTTGCACTAACCATGGTAGAATGTACATACTTTAAGATAGTAGCCTACCACCTCAATCCAACTATAAGGCCCAACAAGGTAACTACCTTTTCTACCCATGCATGTATTGCTCTGAGCAAAATGTTCCTTGTTAACCTTCCATAGTTAATCTATTTGGGGATAAAGAAGTAGTTCAAGAAAAATGAATGTGGAAGGAAGGGACTCCCTTTCCCATGCCTTATCAAAAAACCATGCAAAATGATAGGGATAGCCCGCTACAGAAAGACATAATCAAACATGCTCCTACTACCTCTTGAGTATAGATGATGAAAGATAAGATCCCTACAATGACCAAGGAAGAGAAGAAACCACCACCACCACCCACTCATAAGAAATCAACATTATAGTCCTACACTATTGTTGAGTGCATGTGCAAGCTCCATGAGTGATTTCTACAGTAGCAACAAGCATTACTAAGTGGTGGTGAATCCTTTATCTATAGATCAATGTTGAGCCATCTCAATGAGGTTACATAATCCATCATTAGGATGGAGGGTTCAATACCAATGTTTTTTATCAAAAGAATGTAAGTGTCCACAATATCTAATCCTAGCATCTGAGAGGTAATGGTATCTCTCTCTTAACAATAGTGATTCATAGAAATCTTTGAAAACACTATTACCTTTTTAGTGCATTTGGAGAAGTGTGAGAGGACAACTATTTCAGTGATGCAACACCAAGGGTAGGAAACAAAAGTATAGGTGGTGGTTGATAGAGTGACTAATGCACTCAATGCCCCTACATCATCTATACCAAATGTTGTTATACTTAGAGACATGCAAGTGTTCACAAGATTTAGAAGTGAAAAATTCAATGCAGCCCAACACAAAGAGTTTTTAGACTGACTGGTAGGAACCAAGTGACTGATTCTAGATATCTTTAATATCTTAGAAACCTTTTTAATAAACCAGTCAAAGCTACTTGAGGCTAAGAGAAAAGTTCTCATTACCAATGCCCAACTTAAAATAGCCTAAGCTAAGATTCAACACTTGGCTATAGAAGTTAAGGAATTTAGAGCCTACCTCACTAATCCCACTATACTCAACCAAGTAGTCTCAAGGGATGAAGCTTTCCAATAGCTTCAACAAAAACTTCAAGAGGCCAATTATGTAAAGGAGTCAATGATCTTTGACTAGTCCTTTGCTAATTCCATTGCCTACAACATTCAAAAGGACATGTCAGAGGTTCACCAAGAGAATATAGGTTGATCAAAAAAAATCTTCATCTACAAAATGTTAGGATATAAAAAGATCAAATGGCTAAATTCATCTAACAAAAAAAGGAGTAGCTTGCTAGGGTAAATAATGAATTGTGAAGGTTGGCTATAGAGAATTAAATTCTCTCAACGGAGGAGGTGTGTGCCCTTCACCAGAAGTCTTTCATAAAAATTACCATTTGGAAAAACAAGACCCTAAAATTTGAAATAGTTAAGAACCATTACACGAACCAAGTCATCTTGTAGAAGGAGATAAATGAAAAACACATTCAACTAGCAAAGGCAAAGGTGAATGAAGGCCTCCAATAGCTTCAACAAGAAGGTGATGTCTAGCAGCCCATCTTTGATGGACTAAAAATGTATAACAAGGCTGAAATTTGCCTCAAGAAGCTACAAATCAAGGAGATGAGAAAGTACATGAAGCTTTCCAACCTCTATTACTCAAACCTAATAATGTTAACCACTAGAAGGATAATATTAGAGTTGAAGAAGCAAGTGACCAGCTCATACCTTCTATACGAGGTAGAGCTCAAGCACCAGAAAGAGACCAAGTAGAAGCTTGAGACAACAAATGTAGAATTTGAGGTTCTCAAAGTGAAGTTCACTTATCAATGATCAACAATAGAAAACCTAGCCAAGAAAATGAATGAATACCAAAAGTTGCAAAATGCACTCAAGATGTTCAACATCCAATGCAAATAGTTAACTACCTGATTTTTCAATGTTAAGGAGTTATTTTCTAGAATGCCCTATCCTTGAAATATCTCCATAATAGTCCACATTGGTGATGCTACATGGACCATGTATGATCCCGAGAGTAAGGAGGAGAAGATGAAGAAATTTCTGAATGCCTTTTTTCTTCCACAAAAAGTCATAGTTGTAGCTAGATAACCATATTCACTACCTCAACAACCATGTGCACGAAGTAAGAGAAGTTTCTTTAGCACCTCAAGAATCTCCACTACTTAGGACCATCTAATTTTCTTCCTTGTCCTTAAGCCATCAGAGGAGTTTTGCTATTACTTTTTATCATGGTGTTCAATTTTGTTGTCCTAAACATCCAATTTTATAATGAATATGAATCCATACACTTGGGCACTTAGTATTTGTTTGTGTCAGTTTGTGTGTCAGTAGTTAGTTAATAATCCCATATCTTCTTAAAATTTTGTAAGAGACTTATTCCTCCTTTTGTTCACTTGAGGATGAGTTTTCATTTAGTCATGGGGTATGATGAGTCATGTTCATGGGCTACATTCATGCAATCCCATTGACACAATCATGTCGATGCATGATTTGATGCATTCACATGACCCTGTTGATGTAATGTCTATCTTTGCCTATAAATATGCATTTACCAACTACATTTATGACATCCATTATTTAGTAACTTTGCAAAGCTCTTGCACTTTATTCATTTTGGAGTTAGAACATTTTCTAAGTGCCTATAGTAGGGGTGAGAAGTGTACAAATCTTTATTTGAGCATTAATGTACCTGAGTGCCTTGGTATGATTAACAAAAAAGATGAGCTTTCTTCATAAGCCTTCCAACACTTGGAATTAGCTTAATGTTTACATTATGCATTTATCATTCATGCACTTTATTTTTATGCCTTCAATTAATTAATTATGGAAATAATTAGTATACATGAGTACAACCATTTTGAGCATAACTTAATGTTTGGAATCCCCAGTAGCACATAATGCTTGGTAACCCAATAGCACTTAATGCTTAGTAATCTAGTAACATTGCAACGTGGTTCAAGATGTGTATAGTAAATGGAAATGGATACTTATGTTAGGAGTAGTTAAGCATTAGTTAGTTATTAGACTAATTACACATTTAATTACTTTATTTTTTGTACTTAGGCAACTTAAACAATAAAACATAAAATGATAAAAATCATATGCCTTAACTACACTTAATCATATACTTGCACTTCACAAGTGAAACTAAGAAGACAATGATCATGTCCTTGATATTCACTACTTAGACCCCGTGTACTTAGAGAGCTAAAGTCTACGAAATTCAAAAAGATCACTTAGTGAATGATAATGATCCATATGGTTGGACATAGGGCATACTCACTACTCATAAAGTGGCATGCAAAAATAGGTCAAAAAGAAGGAAATTCATATGACAAGGGCCAAGATCAATAGTGTCATGTAATAGATACCAAACTACAAACCCATTCTAGATAGTCTCACCTTGGTTCATCAAGAAAAACATAAGGTTAAGTACTTATAGATTGAAGATTTGACAAAGTACATGGAGTTGACAAACATTAAATACATGAATTTATCTATGTTGAGAGTACGAAGATCTAGAATTGAATTATAATAACAATTGACTACATTGTATTTAATGTATGAAAAGGAGTTCAAAAATAGAAAACATGCACAACAAAAATTACATATTATCAACTCAAAATTTTAAATCATCAAGGTTAGTTACCATGATTAAAAAGATGTAACAAGTTTAACTAGAAGGATAAGTGACTATCAAGATTTACAAAATTTAGGCAAGGCTTTTGAGATTAACAAAAAATAGTTTGTATTAAGGCTAATGAATTATTCACATAGTTGTAATGTCCCTAGGAAGTTCCTACCCTAAAGAATATTGCAAAATTAGCGTGGACTATTAATGATCCCAGGATAGAAAAAGTGAAACTTAGAGTGTTGCTAAATCATTTTCACATGAGAAAATTGATTGCATTAGGGAAGTAGCCTCAAGAAGCATCGTTATCAATGTTGTTCATCATACCTTGAATGATATTTTTGTAATTCATTCAAATTAAGATGAAATACCCAAAGTCAATCAGTAGTCATTATCATATGTAGTATGTTGTTATGTATGCATGATCCCACAATTTTATGATAATTCTATTTTTCTTTTATTTTAACTTAAGAATGAGTTTTTAGTCAATTGTGGGGACATGAAAAATTAAAATTATATAAAAAAAAACTATGATATCATAGCTCATTATACAATGTCTTAGATATGATGTACTGGGCTAAGATCATGCTTATAAATATGAGTCCACCATCATGTTAAATTTATCTTTCTAGGAATCTAATTTCCAAAATTTGTTAATTTGCTTTCTTGAAGTTAGAAATAGTTGTAAGTGCCCAAAGTATGGTGATTCATAGTTGAATGAAATTTTTGTACGAGTTGAGTGAACCTGAAAACACTTCATATTCAAAAATAAAGATCAAGATTGTTCTTCATTATTGTAGCATTTCACTTGAATTAGATTTATATTTACATTATCATTTAATTTTACTATGTCAATTATATTTTCCTTGTCATTTACATTTACAATGTTTATTAGATATTTGGTGGAATAAGTATGATCAATTTCAAGCACATAAATATATTCCTCTAGTAATCTAATAATGGCTTAGCTTGATTCACTCAATAGAAAGTCACTTAGTAATTTCACTAACAATTATATTAGCTTAGGGAATGTCTAGCAAGTTGGGAATTAATACTTATTATTATAGGCTAGTTTAGTAATATCTTTTCATAGTTCTTAGTTCATAGAATTTACATTCATTTTACTATGTTTTACCTTAGCATATTACAAGCAAATCAACATCGTTTAATTATATACCTTACCAAGAGTTAAACCATACACTTTGAGTTTTGCTAACTCTAGTAGGAAACTAATGTCCGTGGACTCATTATTAATAAGCCAATATATGATATTGTTCCATGTAGAGATTATGATATAGTCACTTGTGTATGCATGTAACTTGTATGATTGAGCATTGGGAACTCTCACTGCTCATCATTAGGAATATTATAGAAAAGGGGCAGTGGCTCAATTCTACATATGATGGATTCTTTGAACGTTAAAAATAATTTTTGTATATTTTGTATTTTGGAAAATAAAAACCATGTACAATTTTTAGATATTTAAGCCATTTACCTATTTTTGAAAATAAATAATAAAGTATGCTAGTTATGAAATTTCCATCTATATCATCTTGTTTAGATGTCAGGTCGTTTTCTATTTTGGCATATAATATACATTCATGGAGAGAAAATTATTATTTTATTAAATATTATTATTTTAATGTTATTTTCTTTTAGTATTATCCATAACTTGCAAATTATTTTTGCAAGATGTTTGGAATCATACTAAATTCATCATAAGTTATAACTAATTTCTGAGGGGCTAGAGTAAGAATAATTAGAGTTATAGTTAACGACTAGTTTAGATGGAGCATTGCTTAGTTTTAGGGGGGAAATGGCTACTTATAGGAAAAAAAGAAATAAAAAAAATATAAATATATAATTACTACAATGAAAACAACTAATTGTACATATAAGAAAAAAATTTTAAGAAATATAACAATTATAATAAAAATGACTATTTGTAGGAAAAGTAGTATGAATAGGAGGCTAGAGAAAGTAGGGAGTACAAGGAGGGTTATTAGTTTAATAAGTATAGGAAAATAGTGTTTTTTAAAGGAAAAGTAAATCTACTATTTAAAAAAATATTAAAATAAAATAAATAAATAAAATCAAAATAATTATTTAAAAGTATAAAGGTTCAAGAGAAAAACAAACAATAGTAGAATGATACTGCAACCATAATTAAACTCAAAAATTCTAACATATAAGGCAACCGTTTGTAAATAAAAATATAATGTACCACAAACTATTTAAAAAGAAAAAATTAGAAAGAAAGAAAATATTAGAATAAGTAGGATTTTCAATAAAATTTCTAAATTACTTAGTTCTCGTTAAACTAAGCTACCACACTAAGTGCATAAAATATACTTGATCTCAAGTAACATTATTAGAATGAATTCTAATATTGAGAGCTTCTCTAATTTTTTTTCTACAAAGTTATCCATTACATAAAGAACTTCACTATTATCTATTAACCACTTATGATTTCAAAATACTTATACTTTTTATGTATTCTACCAAATGTGATTCTGAAGATCTATTATGTTGTATATCTTTTAAGTGTTCTTTCAATCTAATAGGGAAGGTTCTACTAGTTCTACCAATAACATTTACCATAAATGTAAGATGATGAGTCATGAATCTATTAGCCCTAATATCGAATACCTAATATCGGAGCTAGGAAGCAATGTCAGATATATGATATCGTCTCCTCTATGCTAGCCTATAAATACAGCACTTGGGTGCATGGTTTGAACAAAAATAGAGAAGATAGTTTTCATCCTTAGTTTTTCATAGTCTTTCTTAAAGTTCTATTATTCCTAGTGCATGCCCATGGTGTGATGTTTGTAATCGTATGACACCTTTGTTCAAGTGTGACATGCTTAGACATGTTACATGACTAGAAATAAAGATTGAGATTACTCCCATCATTGCAGCATCCACTTAGATTATTATTGCTTTTAATTATTAATTATTTACTATTTTCTTTATTTAACATTTCAATTTATTGTTATTTACTATTCTTGTCATTAAGTAGAATGTGTACACCTTAGTCATGAGTGCTTAAGTGTAAGTACTTGGTAATCTAACAATGTATTGTTTGGCACACCCAATGACATATACTTGGAAATCCCAAAAGTAATCTCATGAAGTCCAAGGCATGTATAGGCAATTAAGAGTAAATAATCAATGCACGTAGGCTAGATTAGATTTTACTCTCCATTGTTTAGTAGCTTAATTAATTCATCATTTTGTTATCATTAAGAGTAGCACAAAATTAGACAACATCATGCATCTCATTTTTGACTAAACAATACGTGACAAAGCTACGACTAGTCCAAGTGGGAAGACAATGAATTGTAATTAAAGCATAAAGATCTAGATACCACAACTAGTCCCATCCACAAAATTTGACTGGATCATGTGTGAATGCTTATGATTCATATGGTTGAGCATAGGGGTACCTCCCTACTCATCATTAGCATTATTGCTGGGGAAATCACAAAATGATGAGCAGTAAGGTATCCCTACTCCCAACCATATGAATCACCAAGATATTTACATGTGATTTAGTTGAATTCTGTGGACCTATAGTTCTCCAGTGCACTTGTTCTTCTAGGAAGTGAAATGGGCATTGAGAACATTCATTGTCTTCCCAACTACACTTGTGAAGCTCAAGGGTATGGTTTAAGTGTAATTGAGGTACATGATTTTTCTCATTTTATGTTTTATAAGTTTAAATACCTATAACAAGAATGAAAGGTAGAGTAATTTAAGATCTAATTCATTCACTACCTAGCTAGCCTAACACAAGTACACGTCCCACTTTCTTGGACACATCCTGAACACATATAGTGCTGCTAACCTACCAAATGTTAAACATTCCTAGGTTATCAAACACTATATGTATGCTCGAAGTGGTTGTGCTTGTGTTCATTAACAACTAGAAATTAATTGTTCAATTTAAATGCATTAAAGTAAACTGCATTAAAGAAAACATTAATCTATTTTCAGTGCTGCAAAGATTATCAAAAAGGGTTCATTTTTATTCCTATCATACTGCTGTCTTAAGTACATTAGTGTTTAAACAAAGATCCATACACACTTTGGACTTCTACTATGGGCACTCAGAAAATATTCTAACTCTAGAGAAAACAAACAGCAAGACCTTTGCTAACTATGATGAAAAATAATATGAAAATTATGAGCCCAAGTACTATATTTATAGGCCAGCATATACCCTGTGATATTGGATAGTTGACATTGCATCCTAGGCTCCAACATAAAATACCTAATGTTGAGGCTCCAATATTAGGTACCCAATATTTGAGCATGCAAAAACAAGATTCATCATACCCCCACAACTGAATGAAAACTTGTCCTTGAGTGAAGAAGAGGAGGAATAAGTTCATTACAAAATATTGGGCAAGTATGGAATTATTAACGAACATACAAACTGACTTAGATAGAATAGATAGATTCTAAGTACCCAACTATATGAAGTTACAATATTTTACAAAATTTGATGTTCATGATAAGAGAAGTAAACATCCTAGGTAGAACTGACATCCACCTCTCTTGGCAACTAAAAAATGAGAGAGAAGATCCAATGATTATGAATGATCCTTGTCATGTGGTACTGTTGCATCATCCTTGGTGAAGATAGTCCTACTTTCAGTCCATGCTTCCCACTGTAATCATAAAAAAATCATGAATTAGCATGCAATGTGTAATACATAACTATTAAATATCTTGTCTCATTGATGGTTACACTTGGTTAGGTTGTGATTGTGATAGATTGAATATTTTAGTAGTGTTCGTAGGAAGGCTGACAAAGAGGGTAAAATAGATAAGTGGTAGAATAGATTTGAAAAAGTTCCCCACAAGGAAATATTTGAAGAGGGTGTAAGAATTCACAACAATAAAAAGGAAAGTTCACTAAAAAATTTTGTGAAGATGTGCATAATTAGATGTCATTGATGAGTAAAAAAAAGGATTTGATTGTAAGAGTGTCTAAGGGTAAAGAACTTAACTAACCCAACCAAAAAATATGCAAGTGGGTCCTTCCCAAAGTAGGCATAGGCCTTTTATGCCCTTGTATAACTTTAAACTAAGATTCCATGGGCTCCATGGATGATTAATGGTTACAAAAGGTTAAGTACAAAGACCTAGAAGAAACTACATAAGAATTTCAACACATCAAACCAAGACATTGAATAAGAACATGAAATTGGTAGTCAATTGGGACATGGAAAGCATAAATGTATGAGAGAGTGGAATGGAATTCCTAATTAAGGTCACATGAAGTCCCTTGTGAATTTTATGGTTGAATGACTTAATAAGATCCACCATTAGTCTAGACCAAAACCAACCTAGTTTAGTGACTTTACATCACCATTCTAAGACCAGTCCATCCCCTTGAGACATAAGAGTGCATCCATAGAACAATCACCATTCCTTATTAAAGAAGAAAAGAGAAGTAGGAAGTGAGGAAGGACCTTAGTTAGAGGGGATCTTTAGGCATGGGTAACATGTCTTTCTACTCTCATAACTAGTGTTTGTAGCCCATTTATTTTTCTAAGAGGTATGCTTTGAATCCCCATCATTATTTTTTGAAATGGGAACCAAAAAATGCAAATACATATGCATTTATTTTGTCTAAGGGGTGTGCTTGAAATTCCCATCATTTTTCTTGAAATGGAAACCACACCATGAAAAGACATATTCAACTTTCTTTTATTGGTTGACATGGAATAGTAAGAAATCCATGAAAACACACATGCACCTAGGCAAATAGAAAGGTACAAAGAATACCAAATCCACTTGAATTCACACCCTATTCAAACCTTTGAATCCTTTCCAATTTTGGAAACTACCAAAATCACAAATTTGTTATATTTTTGTTAATGAAAAAGAGACTGCACATTTCTAGAATAAGAAAAACCATAGAGTTTGTGGATGGATGGATATTGTGGACTCATTGCCTATTACATGAAAAATAAACCATGTCCTAATCATCCATAACAAAATTCAAAGCCATAATTCAAACACCAACAATCAAATAACAAAACAATGCATATCACCATCAAGCAACACATTACCATTTTACCTAGCACTTATGAAGAAAAAGTTAGAAAATCACATTAAAATAAAAGAAAATATAAAAGAAAGTGTAAAATATTTAAGAAATATAAAATGTACTAATGATGGTGTAAAACAGAAATTAGAAAAGATTAATAACATAAAAATAAGAAGATGTAAAATAAAAAGGGTAAAAACCTAAGGAGCCACTTATATAGTTAGCATGGGTGGCCATCTCCCCCATGACTAAGTTGAAAGGAGGAGATCTGAAATATGGAGTGTGCTTTTCCATTCAATGAGGCATTTGTTGTATTAGCTAGCTTATGTTGGTGGAAAGGTTTAATTTGTTAGATGTTAACCAACTATTTCTTGTATAGGGTCTTAGATTTGTAGATCATCATGGCCCCAAAAGAAAAAGTTTCATAAATGAGGTAAGGTCCTTCCCACAATTAGTTCATTAAGGTATGTGTGTGGGGTTCTAGTAAAGAACCTTATTTCCTTGCTAAAATTTGACTTTTATAATTTTAAAGTCATGATGCTTTTTTTTTGTAGGCCTTGTGCAACTCATTAGATAATAGGGCCACCAATTGATTTTTATCTAGCATGCTGAGATTCATTAGTCTTTCTTTTTGTGCTAGGCTCAAGTCAAGGTCGAGGTCATAGGTTATTGAAAGTGTATGAAGCTTGAATTGAATAGGAAGTGTTAGTAATTTTCCATATAAAAGCTCATAGGGAGAATAGCTTAAGGATATTTCCATGTTAAGTAATAGGTCCAAAGGGCATCATTAAGCTTTGTTCTCTAGTATTTCCAATATTTTCTAATAGTTCTTGTTAGAATCCTTGTGATTTCCCCAACAACAATGCCAATGATGAATGGTGAGGTACCCCTATGCCCAACCATACGAATCACAAGCATTCATGCACAATTTTATCAAATTCCATGGATGGGACTAGTTTTGGTATCTAGATCATCACAGTTTGCTATCTTCCCACTTAAACTAGTGGTAGCTTTATCACATATGATTTAGTCCAGAGTGAGGCATATGATTTTTATTATTTTATATTTTATTGTTCTATGATTAACAATAGGTTGAAACTCAATTTGTAATTAATTTAACTAATTTAATTACTAATTAATAATCAACTACCCTAACATAAGTACCTAATCCCACTTCCTATGCACATCTTGAACACATATAATGTTGTTGGGTTACCAAACGTTAAGCATTGTTGGGATTACCAAGAGTCATACGCATGCTTAAAGCAATCATACTTATGTGCCTAATTAATTAACATGCATGAAAATATAAATATTATCTAAATACATAAAAAGTAAATTGCATGGAAAGTAAATCTAATCTTAGCTAAAGTGCTATAATGAATAAGAATGAATCTCAATCTTATTGTCATTCATGGAATATGTCTAGGTACATTGCCACTCAAATAAGACTCCATACAACTAACTCAGATTCACTCTATGGGCACTCACTAATTGTTCTGTAAGATTAAAGAATAAACCTACAAGATTTCAACTACTCTATTAACAAAACTATGAAAAACTAATGCAAAAATATTACTTAAACCATGCATCCAAGTGCTATATTTATGGATTGGCCCATACCCCCTTGATATCAAATATTGAATAAATCATCTAGGGGCCCAATATTAGGTATCTGATATCAAGGCTCTGATATTAGATATTTAATATCAAAGCCAAGAAAATCATAACTCATGATACATCCATGACTAAATGAAAACTCATCCTCAAGTTAAACAAAATGAGGAACAAGTTCCTTACAAACTATTGGAAATGTATGGGATTATTGACTGATATGCAAACTAATAACTAACTCTAAGTGCCACATTATAAAATTTTATTTGAGTTGATGCATACAAAATGACAAAGTGACAAAAATTCTAGATAGACATTGAAAATTAAAAAAATTGCAAAGTTCTTTAAAAATCCTAGTAGTGTTGAGGATTGATAGCCTTTGTAGTATTATGTTGTTATGGCTAGGTAAAAAGCTCACCTTGCATAGTTGGAGTAGGTGGTAATGGACCTAATGGTGGAAGAGTTGTAGTTGGAGGAGAAGGATAGTATATTTGTGAAACATCACTCCTAGGAGAAGGAGTTCTATAGTACTCGTGAGTTTGGTAGTGATGCTAAGGAATGACGTGACTAGTGGAGTCACATTGAGAGATTAGCTACTAAATGTAGTACCCGTATGGGTTAGGTTGATGATAAGGATATTGTTGATGTGGTAATGTCATTCTCCATGATTGTGGGTGTTGTCACTATTGATACTATTCATTTGGTTGTGGTGGAGCTCCACTTGGATAATATGTCAAGGGTTGCTGGAACTAGCTTGGGTTACCTCGAGGATAACGTAACCTTTTGGGTGCTTGCTATCTATTTAATTGTGGGTTTAGTGCATACACCCTAAACTCTTGAAGATTTAATACTACTAGGAAACATCCCTTAGGATGGTCGTATTATCATATCTCACATCCATCATCATTTTCTGTGTTCGAATCCACAACCTCTTCAATGATGGCAACTTTGTTTTTACCTTTGTTACGTATAGACTCTACTTCTTTCTTTTTCCTTATCTCTTGACCACTACTTTGTTCTCTAGACTCCTCTAATATTTTTAGAATAGTTTAAAATTTATCATCTAGGGAGTTCCACATTTGATCTACCTTTGGTGATACTTATGATGCAAATTTTTTAATGGGCAAAGTCTTTGTATTCACCATCTCTTCGAGTGGTGACTCTTCTTCATCTTCACAAAATCTAACTTCCTTCTTTAGATGGGAAGGATCTTTGTTGTATTCCTCTACACTTTTTCTTTTCCTTAACTCACCTTCCTCCTTAGCAACTTGCTTCAACAATCTTTGTATTTAATGGAATCTGAGCTTAGATAGCCTTTCTTGGGCATAAGTTCCAAGGGTTCTTCGCATTTCATATCTAAGCCCATCTATGAGATGGCGTAGTTGTTCTCTTTGTGAGTAATCATGGCTAGGGAAATGATGTAATAATGCATAATATTAGCCCATGGTAGCATCCAAGGGTTTTTGTCCTCCTTGGATTTGCTTACGTAGGTTGGACACTCAAGAGTACATTTGGTACTTATTGTTGAATACCTTTAACATGGTATTCCATTGACAAATGGATTCTAGTTCTAAGGACTGGTACCAACTCTCCACTTCCTTAATCAGTGTCTAAGGAAAAAAATTTAGTTTTTTCCACTTTTTTTCTAAATTTTGCAAGGAACATGTATCATGAAATGCTTGTAGATGATTTTGAGGATTAGCATTGTATTCCCCTTCAAATCATGGAATGTTGTTCATGTATAGTCTTTTGATCCTACTATCCTTCTGGTGCCTGGTTGGAATCCTAAAGACCTCTATTATATCTAACATACTTTAGGTGATGAGTAGGGGTTCATCGTGATTGTATTGCCTATGATGTCTATGATGCCTATGTTGTATCCTACTCTCCCTCCTTGCGTGATGTGTTTCTTTGGAATGCCTCATCCCATTTCTTGACTATTTTGTCTATGATCTCTATTTCTCTTACCATTGTTCTCATGGTCTTTCCCTTTATGACTATGTTCAGATCCCAAAGGAGAGGGGAAGGAGATGATGAAGGTGATGAGGAAGGAGAACTGGGACTATGATGGTGGTTGTCACTTTCTCTTTGGTGGTCTTAGCCTTGATCACGGTTACAATTGGAATGTCCATTAATGTCACATGTTTGTGTTCCTTTTTTAAATCCTTTGTGTCTATTCGTATCAAAACCTAGGTTACGAATAGTTGAGTGAAGATTTTGATACACAAATCCTTAACTGAAGTCAATGAGAGGAACATCGTTTTGTGGAAAATCTCCTAAGGCAGGTTCACCCTCGTTTTCACTTAGGACATACGAAACATCTTGAGATTACTTTTCCTTCATAGATTTGTAATGTCTCTCCTATTGTAAGTCCCTTTGGTGTTGTGCCTCTGTGGGTTGATATTCTCTCAAGTCATGTTCATGCACAACATACTCTACCTAGAAGTGTTGCATACCAATTCGTGTGAGAGCATGAAGAAGCATGCTTGGGACTGAGCGATTGGGAGGTAATACTATGTTACCTTATAAATCACACCAATGTAGTTGTTCATCTTGATGGAGGATAAAGGTAAAGTTTGGTTTATACACATTATGATGAGCATATACCATGGCACTAGCAGATCATCATGTGTACTCCACCTTCGATTGTTCATTATGTAGAGCTAGTCGATGAAGCACTCTCATAAGAAGAAGGAGACATGATTGATTACTCAATCTGTAATACTCTCTTTTTAATGATTGTATGATAACTAACCCTAAGGGTTCATTCCAATAATGGAAAGATTTCCTAAGTTCTAATCAATGCACAAACAACAAAATCCCCGACAACGACACCAATAATGAGTAGTGAGGTACCCCTATGTCCAACCATATGAATATGAGTGTTTACACACAATCCAATCAAACTTCAAGGATTAAGTGCTTATGCACTTACACAAAACAAGGATGGGTCATGCAATCATTATCTTCCCAAGCTTACTTGTAAGGCATAATTGTATGGTTAAGTAATCTTGAGGTATATGATTTTTATGCTTTTTTATGTTTTATGTTCCTGGTGCTTACATTTGAGGAATGAAATAATCTAATAACTAACTTGATTTAACTAGTTAACTATTCTCTAACTAGTCCTAACAATAGCATTTATTCCCATTTGCTGGACATATCCTAAACTAGTGCAACACTACTAGGATTACCAAACACTAGTCATTACTGGGTTACCAAGTGTTCCATGTATGCGNTACCAAACACTAGTCATTACTGGGTTACCAAGTGTTCCATGTATGCATAAATTGGTCGTACTAAGTGTGCTAATTCATGGGTAATTAACAATTCAATAAAAATAACATTAATTAACTAATAAGAGTAGCAAATAATAGTAAATAACATTTAAATGAAATAATTAAGCTATACTAAATTTTGCAAGGTTTATCACAAAGTTTGTCTTTATTTCTGGACACAAGGTATGCTCAGGTACACAATGCTTGAATAAAGATCCGTTCACTTGATGACTCCTACTACAGACACTTAGAAATAATTCTAACTCTAGAAAGGAAAAACCACAAGGGTTTGGCTAAGGGACTAAGAAAACTAATTGTGAAACCAAGTGCCCCTATCTCTTATTTATAGGCAATGAGACAAGTTTCGATATTGTATGTCTAATATCGCTTCAGAAACTTTGATATCACGTATCTGATATCGAGGGCCCAATATTGCAGGTATGATATCATGACTCATCAAGGCCCATGGATCCTAGGGTTAAAATTGTTCCACACGGATTCTTTCAATTTTCCAATATCAATTTTTTCCATTTTTGTACACACATCTTACATAATTTGGGATGTTGGAACCTAAAATAAGTGAAAAATAGATACACCCAAGATTTAGAGAAGTTTATAACTCATTACTACCTAGTAGACTGGAACCCTTCTTATATAATTTGAATCCTTCTTTGGGTATTTTTAAGAAAATATAACAAATCCAATGCAAAATCATATGCATAGACATATGAGAATTAGCAATAGAACTATTAGATAATCAAAATATAAGAGGAAATCAATCTGCATAATGCACACCAACCACATAATATATATAAAGATAGTATTTATTAGTAAAATCATTATAATGAGTTTTCTTTAGTAGTGAAAACCTCATACAACTTATTAACTCCTTTGGTATACACTCTATTTGCCTTCTTGGGTGCCTATCCCACTGATGCAATCATAGAGCCCAATGGTAGGCACATAACCCATTGGTTACAACTCTATATACCATGTGGGAGCCTATCTCAATCGACAAAACCATAGAGGCCAATAATAGGTATCATCATAATCATGCAAGGTCCATTGGTCATAACTCTAGGTACCATGTTAGAGTCTATCCCCATAGATGCGACCACGAAGGCTAATGGTAGATATTATATAATGAGATTCCAACCACTATAAGAAATAATTAACATAAGAATAATTATAATTAATCTTCAAGTAAAATTATATTTATAAAATTGTCATCAAATCAACAATTACACCTACAACAACTAACTATACTTGCCAATCTATAGAGTGTTCACAAAGAAAATATATACTAATTAATTAAATCAAAATGTTTTTAAAATTTTCTTTCAAAAAAAAGGAAGGGTGCTTGCATTAAAGGCCATGGTCCTGACTACCTACGTATCCCTATAGATTTAATAAGGAATCAAGGTTAAATTGTTTTTTAAATTACAAGATCAATCATCACATACATACAAACATCAAGAGATAATTGGGATTATTTGTGTATAATTGATTATTCCTAATAACCTTCATTTGACATGATCAAATAACCTTAAAGAGAGTATTATTATTACCACATAAGAATTATATAATCACAAAGCCACCCCTAGATAAAGCTTTGATATCTCTTCATTAGATAATGAATAAAATAGTAACTTTATGCAAGAAATATGTATCATCACATTACAAGTAAAATAATCTTATGTTACATGCATGTGCAATACACACACACATACATGCACATACCCTAATAAGAGATAGTTACATTAGAGTAGGGGTAGGAGATGAACTTACCCAACCTTAGAAATTATTTTTAGAAAATTTTACTTTACTTTTATCATAGTCTTAGTCCTTATGGTCTTTTTCTCTTCCTAGTGGCTCTTCCTCCTTTTGCTTGGTGTTTAGGGGCTAGGGAGATATTTATAGGCCTAAGATAGGAGAAATCACTTGAGTTTTAGAGATTTATTTATAAAGTGTGGGTAATTGATGGTTGGAAGATGTCACCTCCATTGGAAGTTTCTAGGAGAACCTTCTTCCTCTAGTATCTTCTCCACCCCACTAACCACTTTTTCACATTTTACATCTACTTTACACTAATTATGATTTACTTTACTAACGTTACTATTCATTTACCATCTTTGATCATAGTTACTATTCTTATACTGTATTTTACCATGGTATCTATACTTCTTCCTAAGTTCATACTATCGTAGCTTTTAGAGCCTTATACTATCATAAAAATGGAATAACTTCTCTTTCTCATAAGAAATTCAAAATAGCTTATTTCCAAGTACATCCAATCAAATTACTACTTGGCTAAGATACATACTATTACATTCATATTCTAGGTTGATGTAAAAGCATGGTATTACAAAAAGTCACATCAAATACAAAATGTTATTACATATTAGTCATCATAACTACTTTTTTGCTTATTGTTAAACTAATTTTAAGAATATTTACCATCAAATATAACATGCTTATTAATATTAGTTTTAATATTTAACATTATTTTTATCAAATAAGGATAAATTTATCTTATGAACTATTTGTCTAGACTAATCAATACTTTCTATAGTATAAGTAAATATATTCATAGAAGCTTCTATATTCTTTAGTTTCTTTATTACCATTTGGTCATTCTTATCATTGACATTAAATTGATTTTTCATATCTTCAATTTTAATTATATTTTTATCCTCAATTTTAACATGTTTTTTATGCATTTTTTATTAAGAACAAAATAAAAAACATTACACAAATATCCTTACTAGTAATAGAAGTACAAAAAACTATGAAGACTATAATATGTAATTAGTTGAATAAAAGTATTTTTTCCTATTTGAAATATCAATTTCTTTTTACAAGTAAGAAGATTTATTTTAGAAAAAGAAAGAAAGAAAGAAAAAAACATCTACAAGGACCAAATGGTAAGGGAATAAATTCCATATGTTTAATGAGACTAAGAAAACTAAAAAGCTGTTACAAAACCATCTAAAAGGTTAATGGAAGATTAAAGAGCTTAACAAAATAGGAAGCTTTAGAATATTTTTTAGGCTAGAGATCAAAATATGATGTCCACTTACAAATGATCAATATTGCATGCTTTTGTATAAATTGTTAAATATGTTTAATTATTAAACATGCTTTTGATATTTTTCCTAGTCTTTAGGAATTGTTCTTAGGGATTCAGTTGCTATTTTCATTCTTTAGAAGTTGAATGGTCAATCGTTATAGAACTTAAAGAGTTTTTCGTTACAAAAGTTGAAGGATCGATCATTATAGAAGTTGAAGGGTCAATCATTATAGAAGTTGAAGGCTTGATCATTATAGAAGTTGCTATTTTCTATTGATGTATTTGCCTATTTAAGGGGGGGTATTAGTTGAATAAAAAAGTGAAAATTCAATTACCTCTATTTGCCCTTGTTTTGTTCTATTTTCTTTCTTTTTTCTTATTTGAGGCTAGTAGTGCATAGCCTTAGAGGTTGACAATGGTATCGATGCTTCGTTCAGGAGGCTAGAGAGAAATCCCAGTTCAGGAGGCTAGATAGAAAAGCATAGTAGTGCACCTAGTTTAGGAGGCTTGAGAGAAGAGCATAGTAGTGCATAAATGGCCTCTAAAATTTTTTTATAACCTACCATCCCACATTTTAATGGTTACTATGACCATTGGAGCATGTTGATGGAAAATTTATTAAAGTCTAAGGAGTATTGGCAAGTTGTTGAAGATGGTGTAGTAGTAGTTGTAGTTGAGGTTGCACTCACAAATGAACAAAGAAAGGAGCTAGAGGGATTGAGGTTGAAATATTTGAAGGTGAAGAATTATTTATTTCAAGAAATAGATTGTTCTATCCTAGAGACTATTCTTATCAAAGAAACTTCCAAGGATATTTGGAATTCTATGAAGAAGAAATATCAAGGGTCTTTAAGAGTAAAGTGTGCATAGCTTCAAGCCTTGAGAAGGGATTTTGAAACTCTGCAGATGAAAGATGGGAAGTTTGTTACTAGCTATTATGCAAGGACAATGGGGATAGTCAATAACATGTGATTTCATGGTGAGAAGATTGAGGATGTGATTATTGTTAAGAAGATATTGTGTTCCCTATTCCCTAAGTTTGATTATGTTGTTTGTTCAATTGAAGAATCCAAAGATGTTAATGCATTTTCCCTTGATGAAATTCAAAGTTCTTTATTAGTTCATGAATAGAATATTAATCAAAATTCAACTTTTGAAGAGCAAGCTTTGAAGGCTTCTACTTTTAATTATTCCTCAAGAGGAAGATGTAGAGGAAGAGGAGATCGTGGAAATAGAGATGGTAGTAGACATTTCAAATTGGATGGCGATAAATTTCAAGGCAAAGGTAGAGGAAAAGTTGACAAATCTAAGGTGGAATTCTTTAGATGTCATAAATATAGACACTATCATTCTAAATGCTACACTAAACTACCCAATGACAAAAGAGAGAAATCAAATTTTGTAAAAGAGAAGAAGTCTAAGACTTTGTTGATGGTTGTTCAAGCCAACTGAGAGTCTTAGTCAAATGTATGGTATGTGGATATGGCTATAGCAACCATATGTGTGGATGTAAGTCTTTTTTTTCTTACTTACATGAAAGTTTTCATTTTACAATAAGTTTTGGTGATTTTTCTACCATAAATGTAATGGGAAAGGGGGATATTGACATTAGAACCAAGAATGGTTTTGTAGAAATAATTTTCAATGTTTTTTATGTTCCTAATTTGAAAAGAAATTTGTTAAGCGCTGGTCAATTGTAAGAGAAGGGTTATGTAATAAACAGTTACAAGGATCCTTGTGAAATTTATGATCCTTCAATAGGAGCTATTGTAATTGTTCAAATGTGCTCCAACAAATTATTTCCATTAAGGATTAAAAGTGCACAATCTTGCCTAAAGGCTAAAGTAAAAGACCCAACATGGCTTTGGCATTTTTGCTATGGGAACTTGAATTTTGGAGGATTAAAGACTCTACAACAGAAAAATATGGTGATTGGTCTTCCTCAAATTAGAATTCCTTTTAGAGCCTATGAAGAATGTGTTGTTGGTAAAAGACATTGTTCTCAGTTCTTTCAAGAAAAATAATGGAGAGCAAAGAATGCCCTTGAGCTGATTCACTTTGAAATTTGTGGGCCAATAAAACCATATCCAAATGGAGGTAGGAGGTACTTGGTCACGTTCATTGATCATTATAATAAAAAAAGTTGGGTTTATTTTTTGCAAGATAATTCTAAAGCTTTTAATTCATTTAAACCTTCAAGGAGTGTGTTGAGAACAAGTCTAGAAATATCATTAAGACTCTTTGTATAGAACATGGAGGAGAATATTGTTTAAAAGAGTTTGATGTTTTTTGTGAGAATCATTGCATTCAGAGAGACCTCATGGCCCCTTATACACCACAAAAAAATGGTGTATTAGAGAGGAAAAATAAAACCATCCTCAATATGGTGAGAAGCCTCTTGGTAAGAGGAAGTATCCCAAAGAGTTTCTGGTTGGAGGCTACAAATTGGAGCATCCATGTTTTGAAAAGAAGTTCCACCTTTGCTATTCAAAAAATGACACTAGAAGAGGCCTGGAGTGGGAGCAAACCAACAATGAATCACTTTAGAATCTTTGGTTGCATTGCCTATGCACATATCCCTAATGAGAAGAGAAAGAAGTTGGAGGCTAAGAGTGAAAAATGTATCTTTCTTGGTATAAGTGAAGCATCCAAAGAATATAAATTGTATAATCCTTTGACAAAGAAGAGTCTGGCTAGTAGAGATGTCATCTTTGATGAAGAGAGCACTTGGAATTGGAATGGATAGTAGCCTAATTCAATTATTTTCAATAGTGAAACTGTAAACTCCGTAACACCTAAAACTATAGAACCTAGAACAATAGACTTCAAAGCACCAAGGACTATGGAGGCCCCAAAGGGCATGGAGGTTGAAGCGCCAAGAACTATGGAGGCTGAGACTTCACCAACAACAATAGTTGAATCTTGTCATATTCAAAAAAGACCCTTATGGATGCTAGATTATGAGGTAACTAGGATTGACCAACTTGATGACCTAATCATCCACTTTGCTTTGTTTGCAAATTATGATCCTAGAAATTTTGAAAGTGTTATTAAAGAATCAACATGGAGAAAGGAAATGGAGGATGAAATTTAGGCCATTCAGAGAAATGGTACTTGGGAGCTGGTTAATCTTCCAGAAGGGCACAAAACTATTGGTGTGAAGTGAGTCTTCAAAAAAAAAAAAACTAAAGGAGACTAGTGAAGTTGACAAGTATAAGGCATGATTGGTGGCTAAGGGATACAAGTAAGAATATGGGATTGACTATAAAGAAGTCTTTGCTGCTATTGCAACACATGATATAATTAGATTGGTGATTGCATTCGTAGCACAAAATTCATGGCCTATCTTCCAAATGGATGTCAAGTCTACATTCTTGCATAGAGACATG
The DNA here is from genome assembly GCA_015680685.1 of Gnetum montanum. Taxonomy (NCBI): domain Eukaryota; kingdom Viridiplantae; phylum Streptophyta; class Gnetopsida; order Gnetales; family Gnetaceae; genus Gnetum; species Gnetum montanum. The sequence continues at coordinate 163,462 of MNCI01013865.1, read as the reverse complement.
GAGGAATAGGTATTTATTGTTCAACCCCCTAGTTTTGCAAAGCTTGGTAGTGAGCACAAGGTCTATAAATTAAAAAAGGCTTTGTATGAAAAAAAAGCTCCAAGAGCTTGGTATAGTCATATAATTACTTATTTTTCTAAGAGGAATTTCAAAATGTCCATATGAGCATATTCGTTTTACAAAGATGACGCAGGAAAAGTGCTCATTGTATGTTTATATGTTGATGATCTTATTTTTAATAGAAATGATAGTGATTCATTTAAAATATTTAGGAAGTCAATGATGGATGAGTTTGAAATGACTAATGTTGGAAAAATGCATTACTATCTTGGCATGGAAGTAGTGTAAGCCCTTGTTGAAATCTTTATTTCTCAAAAGAATTATGTTAGAGAAATTTTGAAGAGGTCTAAGCTGAAGGCTTGCAATCCTATAAGCACTCCAATTGAGATTGGCTTAAGAGTAAACAAAGATCCTAAAGGAAGCAAGGTGGAGGTTACACTTTGCAAGAAAATTGTTGGGAGTCTATTGTATTTGATTACAACTAGACCCAATATAATGCATGCTATGAGTCTTATCAATAGATACATGTAGTCTCAAAAGAAGATGCATTTGTTGGCTACTAAAAGAATATTTCGTTACCTATAAGGGACTAAAGATTTTGGGTTGTTTTACAAGAAAGGTAAGAAATCTAATTTTGTGGGATTTACTAATAGTGATTATTTAGGAGATCAAGATGATAGGAAGAGCACTTTGGGATATGTTTTTATGATGGGCACAGGGTTTTTTCATGGTCATGCAAGAAGCAATCAATTGTTGCATTGTCAATCATAGAGGCTGAACTTGTTGCTGAAACATCTTGTGCTTGACAAGCTATTTGACTAAGAAAAATTCTTAATGAGATATATTTCAAGAAAGAGGGGATTACTACAATTCTCTGTGACAACAATTTTATCATAAATTTATCCAAAAATCCTATGCTATATGGAAGAAGCAAGCATATTCATGTGAGATTTCACTTCTTGCGTATCTAAGAAATGATGGTGTTATTGATTTGGTGTTTTGTAAGCGTGAAGATCAACTCATTGATATTTTAACCAAACCCTTAAGTTATAAACATTATAGAGGCTAAGAATGTAGCTTGGAGTTTGCACATTGAATGATTCTTCTTAAAATGATAGTTTACAAACTTTTAGTTTATGGGAGGGTGTTAAATGTGTTTAATTATTAAACATGTGTTTTTTGTTTGTTCTAGTCTTTAGGAACTATCCTTAGGGATTTGGTTGCTATTTTTGTTCTTTAGAAGTTGAATGGTTGACCATTACAGAAGTTCAAGGGTTTTTCATTATAAAAGTTGAAGGGTTGGTCATTATAGAATTTGAAGGATTGGTCATTATAGAAGTTGAAGGGTCAGTCATTATAGAAGTTGAAGGGTTGACCATTATAGAAATTAAAGGGTAAATCATTATCAAATTTGCTATTTTCCATTGATGTATTTGCCCATTTAAAGGCCATTATCAATTAAATAAAAAAGTGAAAATTCAGTTACCTCTATTTGCCCCTATTCTTTTTATTTGAGAATAGCAATGCCCACCGTAGAGGCTGACATAGAGAACCCTATATCAAGGACATGTTACATCATCAAAGCATTACCTAGCTCAACAAAGAAAACAAAATGAGAATAACACCTATCATGAATGATTTAAATGTTATGTTTTCCCATCTTACATCATTTAACTATGGATTATGAGGCATGTAGCCCAAAATTTAAAGGAACATATCTAGTTATGTAAGATTGAAAAATAATGACTCATATACATCATTAGGAAGAACAAAACGAAGTGTCTTATTTGAACAAAATTATTAGAAGAAAGCATTACAAAATTCTAGTCATCATATTGTAAATCTACATTTGGAAATCAATAAAAATTTGCATCAACTAGAAAAGAAAAAATCATAGCATTATTATAAGAAGTTGAGAATAATTTAGAATTTACCTTTAGAGAATAATATTTTAGAGAAATCAGTTCCATGAATGAAACTACCATGATGATTATAAAAGTGGAATCAAAACTTTTGAATTGAATTTGTAATTTAAAATTGGATTCATCGTAAGAAGGAAACTTAAGATGGGTCACACCATATTGAAATCCATCAACTTTAAATAAAAATCTAGTAATGTTATCTACCATGATGAATGTTAAATGATAAAATATGATGATCATAGATCCAATAAAAACCAAACTAAAACTTCTCTAGACTATTCAATATTTAAACACAAAGTTTATAATTTTAATTAAATAATTTTTGAAGATACAAAGAGTGAGCATAGTTTTTCCAAGGGATATAATGATTGAAGAGTTGAGATATTTCATTAGATAAGCTACAAAGTAATCCATCATAAATTGGTTCGATAGTAAGTTCTAACAAAGTTATAATCAAAAATAAAAGATTAAAAGAATTATTTGAAACACATAAAGAGGTAACCAATTAAACTCATTTTACTAACTATCAACTCTCCACTTAATGAAATGTTATTTTTTCATCAATAACCTTTATTTGAATTAATATCATTTTAGGATAGAAAGTAGAAGATAATTGGAACTTTATATAGAGGCATACACATGTAGGCTATATGGATTAAGAGATTTGAAGGATGAGCATTACATTTTTCTTAGTTGCTAATGAACCATTAATAAGATAGGTTGCATCGATCCATGCCTATTGATGTAGCCTTGTTGACACAAGTACATTGATGCTAACATAGTCATTGCCTACATAAATGCACACATCCTTTGCATTTATGGCACCTTTAGATCATAACCTTAACCAAATTCTTGCGATTTCTTCTCACAAAAGTTAGAACATTTTCCCTCTTAGTGCCCATAGCATGGATTTAAGATATTGTACAACATTTTATTCAAGTGCATATGTAACTAGACACATTTGCATGGACAGTAATAAAATTTAGATTTTCTCTATCCATTAGAGCACTTAGACGATCATAATTCTACTTTTCAGTAATTTACATTCTTAGTCTTAAGCAATTAATATTACTATTCATAAGAAATATAAGTATTTCCACTTTGAGCATAATATATTAACTCTTGGTAATCCTAGTAGTTGATACATGGTACACCTAGCAGTATACACTTGGTAACCAAGTAGTGTTAATTAGAGGTTTAGGATGTGTACAATAAGTGGGAATGGATACTCTACATTAGGATAGTTAGTTAATGAATTAATTAGTGAGTTAGTTAATTTAAGAATTAAATATTTATTCATTTAATCAATTAGAAATCAAGAGAAAATAATACAAAAATATAAAAATGAACATCTTATGGCTCAACTACACTTAGCTATAGACACAGATTAATACAAGTATGGATTGAGAAGATAACAACTTACAACTACATAATTCACCATTTAGAAATATTAGCCACTTGGGAAAATAAGTCTATCAAATTTAATTGGATCACATGTGAACACTTATGATTCATATGATTGGGTGTTGGGACTACATGTTGCTCATCATTGGCACTATTATTGAAAACTTAGTTTAGCTAAGTGTACTAAGTATTATCAAATATTGAATCCATATAAAATCATTGTAAGAAAAATATAATGAGTTTTCTTTCATACAAAATAATAATAATAAAATTATACTAAGTCACACTTTATCTACATCATTGAAATGACGTCTTCTTGTAGGAATGAATCACCACCCCATGTTGATGACTCTAATCAACAACAAGATTGGAATAAAAGGACTACCAATGAGAAACCTCAACAATTGAAAGTAGTTTATGCACATCTAAACCCCTACTATCCATATTATACAGTTATTTTCCATTAATATGAATAGTGACATTCAAGGGATATGGAGGATAATATTTCCTTACCTCCCGATTAGTCTATTTTCACCATGCTTAGGGCAAATATCATCAAGCTTGGGATTGAATCATTAGGCCTAGAGTATCAAGTAACATACCACACATCAAGAGTATCAATGCTCAAAATTCCAACTCATAAAATATTGATACATGGAGACATGTCATGAAGCCTCCAAAGGCAAGAAGATACCAACACCTTAACCCTGGAAAATAACCAAGGTGAGGGAAGGGTAGAGTTTAAAGCCCAAAGAACATCAGGGAAAATATCTCCTAGTTGTTCATACAAGAAAAAAGAGAAAGAAAAAGATAAGAAGAGAGAACAAGCAAAGGACCATAGGAGAAGGACTAGTAGGCACTATTCTCCTAGTCCTCCATCTTCACCATCCTTCTCATCATCAAATTCTAATAGGAGTTGTGGCTAAGATAGAAGGAGGAGTGATTAGGATTGAGATGGAGATGATCAAAAGTTTCATCATAATGATAAGAACTAGGAGCTTAGGCAATCACAAGAGGAAGAGGAGGATCATCAATAATAGAGGTATAATAGGTCTCATCATAGAAGACATGAACATGATAGGGGCCACAATGAATGTGATTACTATGATGAATCATTGTTGGTTACAAGGAATATAATTAATATTTCAAAAGTAGTTCAAATTCCTACCAAGAATCAAAGGGATAGCAGAATTAAATCACTTAACATGAATAATATCTATAAATTTAATGGAGGATATAATGTTGATCCTCAACATCATCTATAGGCCTTCCATGATGCATGTGCTTTACAAAACATTGAGAATGAATGGGAAAATCTCAAATTATTGCCAAGGATACTTATCAAAGAAGCTGAAAGTTGGTACTCATTCTTAGAGCCAGAATCCATTTGTAGATGGAGTACCATGTTGAAGCTATTCATTTATAAGTATCAAATGTACTTCAAAGTGTCCACTTTGAGGAAACAAATCCAAGGATAGAAGCAATGTAATCATGAGTCCTTGGAAGTAGCCTTGGGTAGGTACTACTCCCTCTTACATCAATGTTCAAGCCATGGATTCTCTCAAAGGGAATAGCTTTGCCACACTATAGATGGGCTCTAAAACAAAACTAGATAAATTATTGGTCTATATTTCCAAGGGAGAATTTCTAAAATAAGAGCCCATCAGATCCAAAAGATGATTGATCAAGTAGAAAAGAAATAAGGAGAGTTGAAAAAAAACGAAAGTGGAGAGGAATATAACATGAACCCCTCCATTCAAAAAAGGGACCTATGTTTCTATAATTCAAGGGAGAAAGCACCACTAGAAGTGATGCAAAAGGAAACCTTACTAATTTATAAATTTGTTACTAAAATTTTGGCTAAGATGAACAAAATATGAGACTTCTTAGATGGGAAGTTCCAAATTACTCTTAAAATTATGGAAGAGAAAATGGAGTAGGGAACTAGAGATAGAGATAGAAGGAAAAGAAAATATATAGATAGGGATTACTATCAATAAAAAGGAAAGGTTGTAGTAGTGGGTGAGGTTGTAGGTTCATAAAATGATGATGAAAAATGTGATATTTGTAATATAAATATTCCAAGGAATGTTATCCTATAGTGTCACATCTACAAGAATCTCAGTTATACACATTGAATCCCAAATTTACAAGAAAGAAGCCACCTCAAAGATTGTCTTATTCATAAGGCAATTATAGAAAGTAGTTCAACCCAACACAGTATTATCCAAGTGGAGTGCTATCTCAACCTCAAGAGTAGTGTTGGAAATGAAAAACTTCATAGTCATGGAGGATGCCACCACTATGGTAGTAATATCCTTATCAATAGCCAAACGCTTATGGATATTATGTCCAATAGCTTGTACTCCTTATGGCTCTAGTAGCCACACTCCTTTCTCTCATCACTACTAGCCCCTCGAATATCATAGAACACCCACTTTGTGAACTAATTTTCCTTTCACATATCCTCCTCCATATCTACTAAGTCATGCTACATCATCTAATAACACTTCCTTACCACCTACACCATCTATGCAAGGGAAAATTCTGCTACAACCCCAAAAATGAACATCCATGAGGGTAGTGAACTTATAATTGGATGACCATCTGAGTGGTTCTAAGAGTAAGCCTTAAAAGAGGCCTTTATTTAGGTCAAACAATCCATAAAAGCCCTTGCATAAATCTATGTCTACTAACCCTATATTAACTACTTCCAAAATTTCCATCAAGGTACCTTTAAATCAAAAGCCCTCAAATGTTCATACTATCATGTTGATCTACACAGTCACATATTGAATCAAGGAAGGCCACCTTCCAATGAAATGTTATGATCCTAGAAGTCCCTTAATGTATTTACAAATCATATGAAATGATCCATGTAAGGATTTACTGAATTTAGGTTTTGGGGTAAACTTAATTTCTCAAGAGATGTACAAGACTTGGAACCTACCTCCACTCAAGAAATGCAACATTAGGTTGAAGCTTGCAATTTATTCCATATTTATTCTTTTGAGATTGGTAGAGGACATTGTGATCACTATCTATAGTTGGTTATATCTAGTATATTTTTATAGTGATCCACATGGATAATTGTAAGGGGGAATTCCCTATTATCATGGGAAGGGCTTAGCTTAATAAAATTGATGTCAAGATGAAAATTAGAGATCTTTCCTTGGAAATATCCATGGAAAATAAATTCAAAAATCTTGAGAAGAGGTGAGTTTCATGCATCACATATAGTGACACAAGTTTTCATTATGTGTAAAAGATATGGGCTATGAAAAGTACATTCATCACAACATGCAATGATTATGCCGAGACATTGAAAATTCAATGATGCCTATATGTAGAAGCCACAAAACAAGAAAGTACCTCATGGCTAATATAAAAAAACTCTAGATCAAAAATATGCATGAAATTAATGAAGCTTCTCACAAGTGTTTATATAGTTAACATGCATGGATTGGAGTAGATTCATTACCAACCCTTCCACAACAATACAAAAATGAATTGGAGGAAGCTATAAATCCTTGATGATTTTAAGCAGGAGCCCCTTGAACTTAAGGCTTTACTAGAAAAATTAGAATATGATTTTCATGAGAATGAAAATTTAGTAATTATCAATGTAAATCTCACATAAGAATAGAAAAATAAGCTATTATGAGTAGTAAACAAATGGCCTACCTTTGCATGGTCATGTTATGAGTTAACAGAAATCTATCCAAGGATATGCCAACATTAAATCTATATGGACTCCTCCATCAAACTAAGGAGGTAGCCAAAGAGGAGATTAAATCTGAAGCATAAGCAAGTTGTTAAGGATGAAGTGAAATAACTTTCTAAGGTAGGATTCATCTATCATGTCGTAGATAGTAAGTGAGTAAGCTCACTCATGATAGTACCAAAGAAAGAAGGAAAATGAAGAGTCTATATAGACTTCATGCTATTGTATATGAAAATATTTAAATATTATTTCCCATTACCATTTGTGGACCATATGTTGAATACAATTGCATGACAAAACTACTACAATTTTTAGATGATTATAGTAATTATAACCAAATTTAGATAGGACCAAAAGATTAGGCCAAGATAAATTTCACAAGTCCCTCAAGGACTTTTAAATATAAGAAGATGCCCTTTGGCCTTTGAAATTCCCTTGAAACTTTCCAACTCTTAGTACTTAGCATCTTTTAGTAGCAAATTAGTAGTGCCGTGAAAGTCTTCATGGATGATTTCTCCACCTATGGTACCAACTTTGAACAAGACTTGAATCATCTAGAGGAAGTGCTAAAACATTGTGTGGAGATCAAGTTACAATTCAATTGGAAAAAATGACCCTTGATGGTATAAGAAGGCATTATATTGGGGCATCGACTTTTAGGAAAAGAGATTAAGATGGACTTGGAAAAAGTGAGGGTCAGCTAAGGTATCACCAGGAAACCTCAAACTATGAATGATATGAGGTCATTCCTTAGCCACACTAGTTACTATAGGTGATTCATCAATAATTTCTTTAAAATCACCAAATTGACAATGAAACTTATAAAGAAAGATGTAGCTTTCAAATGGACCAAGGAATGCAAACAAGAATTCCAACTATTAAAGAAAAAACTTATGGAAACTCCAATTCTGTGTTCCAAATTGATACAAACCATTTTACATAATAATAAATGCATTAAAATACACATTGGGAGTGATTCTAACATAATTGGATGACCAAAAACATTTATATGACATCCATTGTGTAAGCAAAAGCATTGTTGGTGCACAACTAGATTACACCACCATTGAGAAGGAGCTTAAGGTAGTGGTGTATGCCTTGAAATAATTTAGGTACTATGTGCTTGGATATGAAATTTTTGTATACATTGACCATAGTGTCATCCATTTCTTGATAAGTAAGCTAGTAGTTAGTCCCCATTTCATACAATGGCTAGTGATTTTGCATTTTGAAAGAATTTGATCTTACCATGGTGGATAGGAAAGGAATCAAGAACATAGTCATCAATAATTTGTCTTGGTTATAATGGGATAACATAGAGGATGATGAGCCCTTATCTAATAAATTTTTAGATAAACTCCTCTTTGCTAAATTCATTAAAGTTCAAGAACCAAGGGTTACCAATTGGTATGATGAGTTCATTTCCTATCTTCTCACACGAGACAACAATAGAATGGGACAATAAGAAGAAACAATAGTTTCTTCACCAGGTCAAGCATTACATGGAGATCCAAAGTAGCCTTTACAAGGTTTAAGTTGATGGCTTGGTTTGATGGTGTATACATGATACTCATCAATTAAGAATCTTTCAAGATGCTCATGAGGATCCTTGTAGGGGCCAGTATGCAGAAAAAATGATGGTTACAAAGATCGTCATGGTAGGTGATGAAACATGGTTTATTGCATCAACTGGGCCCCATCAACTAGGCCCCGTTGATGTAGTCTACTATGTCAACTGGGCTCCATTGACTAGCTTCCATCAACAAGGCCCTGTCGACATAGTCTGTTGCATCAATGTAGCCACATTGATGTAATCTGTTCTATTGATGTAGCCCTATTGATGTAGGGTCTATCTTGGCCTATAAATACATGCTCACCAGCCACATTTATGGCATTAGATTTCATAGTAGTATCAAAGCTCTTGTAGTTTGTTTAGTTGAAAGCTAGAATATTTTTCTTGAGTACCTGCAGTAGGACTCATTAAGTGTAAAAATATTTATTCAACCATTATTGTACCTAAGCACGATAGTGTGTGTGGCAATAAAGATGAACTTCTTGATAAACCTTATATAGCATTATGGATAGTTTAAATATTTCATCTATACATTTAATATTTTTAGTTATTTATTTAATGTTTTCTAGTAATTAAGTTGATTAAGCTAATTAAGTGAGATAATCTAAATAGATTAAATACATAAGTACAACTACTTCAAATGTAGCATGTATTCACTTGGTAATTCCAATAGTGTTATTGCTTGGTATGCCCAATAGCATAGTGCTTGGTAACCCAACAGTGGATACGTGGGTTCAAGATGTGTATAGAAAGTGGTAATAGATGCTTATGTTAGGGTTAGTTAGAGACCAGTTAGTTAGTTAATTTAGATTAGTCATTAAATTACTCTATCTCTCTTTCTTCAAACATCCAAAAACATTAGACAAAAAATTATAAAAATCATATGCCTCAATTCCACTTAACCATACCTTTGTACTTCACAAGTGTAATCAGGAAGATAATGAATAAGCTTAGGGCAAGCTTTACTTCCTAGAAGACTAGTGCACTAGAAACTATAAAGTACTTGGAATTTGATTAGATTGAACATGAATGATTTGTGATTCATATGGTTAGATATAGGGGTACCTTGTTGCTCATCATTGGTGCCATTTCTAGGAACTTTATTTGTTGAAACATGTGCTATCTAGGATTAGTGAACATTATTTATATCATTGGATGAACCCTAGGTTAAGATCACTCTCAAATGCCATTCAATTAAAAAACCACATTGATAATTTTATTTGTTTTACAAAATTTCTTCTTCTTCTCACAAGCATGAAGATGTCAAACTATTAGTCCCACAGTAGTGCAAAGTGGTATATATTCATCTAGATGAGTATGTACTAGACTTCATCTTCATCCTACACAAGGATGAGTAGCTGTGATGGTGTGACATAGAGGGTAATATCATATTGCCTCTTAATCAATCTATGCCTAGGATGGTACTTCAAACCCTTAAAAGGTTAGACATCTTAGCTCTTCATGAGGAATACATTGTGGACAATTATGAAACTTAGGACTACCAATCCATTAAAACACAATGCAAGTGAGATTGACACTAGGCAAAGCACCACACATTTACAAAGAGGAAACAATTCACTAATTTCTTGTTCCTTAAAAATCAAGATGATAATTAGGATCCTTCCTTTGAAGGTTTTCAACATGAAGATTCTCCAATCCCTATTGTTGGAAATGAGGATGTTGCCCTCAACCTATGATCCACTATTCATAAACTAGGTTTAGAAAAAGTGACAATCAAGGTAGGGACTTGAGTAAACATCACAATGGCAAGGGATCTAAGAATGGTGGTTGCAATGAACAAAAAAAGGATGGTAGACACTACAGTGATGGTGGTGGTCCACCTTCCTCTTCATCCTCTATGTTTAGCTCCGAACATTCCTCTTCATCTATTGGTTCTCATAGAAGCTATCATCGAAATAATCAAAAATGAAGGTGATTAATGAGACAACAATGATCGTCAAAACCATCAAGAATGTAGAGGTGACAAGAACCATCATCGGTGTCATCAACACAATGATGATGATGAACCTCTATTGGTGACTTGAAGCATGCTCAACATTGTAGAGGTAGTAAAGATCCAAACCAAGTATGTGAAAGATAGTAGGATCAAGTGCTTAGACATTAATGATTTTCCAAGATTTTAGGGGAGATACAAATCTAATCTATAGATCGACCTACAAGATTTTCACAATGCTTGTGCCTTACAAAACATTAAGAATGATTGGTAGAAACTCAAGCTTTCCCCCAGGACACTCATCAAGGAAGTTGAAAACTGATACCAGTCCTTGGAGCTAGAATCCATTTGCTAATGGACTACCATGTTAGAACTATTTAATGATAAATACCAAACGTACTCTAAAGTGGCTAACCTGAGAAGGAAAATCCAAGGCTAGAAATAAGGAATACATGAATCCTTAGATGCTACCATGAATAAATATTATTCACTCTTACACCAATGCCCTAGTCATGGTTATTCTTAAAGGGAATCACTTTGCCATGTCATAGATGGGATTAGAGTAAAAGCTAGAACTATTGGGGTTTATGCCCAAGGAAGAATAGACCTTATCAGATCAAAGGCTTATAGAGCAGACAACAAAAGAAGAAGGTGATTTGCAAAAAAGGGAAAGTGCAGAAGAGTGTATTATGGATCCTTCCATCAGGAAGGGAGGTCTAATTTTGTGACAAGGAGGAGTCACCACTTGATGAAGTGATGAATAGGAAAATCTTACCTATCCAAAATCTATTTCTAAGATTGTAGTAAAGGTTGATAAATTATGAGATTCTTTAGATGGGAAGTTGCAAACTATTATGGAGATTACTAAACCATCCAAAGAATAGAATAGTAATCATGAACATAGGGATGAAAAGAAGCTAAACATGCCTACTAAAGAGGTAAGGGAAAAGTTACTATCATAGAGAAAGTTGTGGAAACTGACTCTGATGATGAGCTTGGTTGTGACATCTATCAATATGAACATCAAAAATGATGTTATCCTATGGTGTCACACTTACAAGATTCTGGGGTGTACGCATTGAATCCTTAACTAGCACGTAGGTAAGCATCCAAGGTAATCCAAGGCAGTTCCACGAGCAACAATAAGATTATTGCCCAAGTGGAGCTCCACCAAAACCATATGAGCAATACCAATAATGGCACCAACTACAATTATGGGGAATGCCACCACCAAGGTAGTAGTACCCTTACAGGCAACCAGATTCATACGGGTACTATGTTTAGCAATCTATTTTTCCAAGAAGCTCTACAAGCCATGCCTCATTTTAGCATCACTATTACCCTTCAAAGTACCACCAAACACATTCACCATCCACTTAGGGAGAGAACCCATATCCATATTGATGAGTCACTTTTCTTGCCTACATTGACAAGGCCCCATCGACGCATCATATCATGCATCAATTAGCCCTTGTCAACATAGTGTCCACTTTTTGCCTATAAATATGCACTTGCTAGCTGCATTTATGGAAATAAGATTTTAATAGTAGTTAAGCTCTTGTAGTTTTTTCATTTGAGAGTTAGAATATTTCTCCTGAGTACCTACAATAGGAGTCATTAAGTGTATGGATCTTTATTTGAGCATTGTTGTACTTGAGCACAACAATGTGTGCAGTAATAAATATGAGCTTTTTGATAAACCTTCTAGCACTCTAGATAAATTAAATGTTTCATTTATGCATTTAATATTTTTAACTATTTATTTATTAAATTTTTTCTAGTAATTAATCTAATGAAGAAATTAGGAAAGATAAGCTACATAGATTAAACACATAAGTATGACCACATTGAGCATAACACGTATTTTCTTGGTAATCCTAGTAGTGTCATTGCTTGGTACACCTAGTAGCATAGTGGTTGGTAACCTAGTAGTGGATACGTGAGTTCAAGACATATGTGGAGAGTGGGACTGGATACTTATGCTAGGACTAGTTAGATACTAGTTAATTAGTTAATCTAATTACTTTATCTCCCTTTAAACACCAAACCATAAAATATAAAATAATAAAAATTAGATGTGTCAATTACACTTAACCATACCAGTGTATGTGACAAGTGTGATTGGGAAGATAATGAATGATCTTAAGGCAAGATTCACCTCCTAGAGGGCTAGTGCATTAGAAACTATAAAGTCCATAGAATTTGACTAGGTCATGCGTGAACGCTTTTGATTCATATGGTTGGATGCAAGGGTACCTCACCACTCATCATTGGCACCATTACTGGGGACTTTGTTTGCTGAAATGGGTGATATCTAGGATTAGTAAATATTATTTATATCATTGGATGAAATCAAGGTCAACATCACTCTCAACAACATATAAACAACTAAGCACACCGATAATTTTATTCATTTTGCAAAATGTCTTCTTCTTCACATAGATGTGAAGATGTCAAACTACTAGTCCCATAGGAATGCAAAGTAGTATATACTCATCTAGATGAGTATGTATTGGACTTCATCTTCATCCTACATTAGGATGAACAAATGTGATGATGTGATATGAATGGTAACATCATCTTGCCTCTTGATTGATCTATGCCTAGGATGTTGTTTCAAATCCTTAAAAAGTTGGACAGTATAGATATTCACAAGGAATACATTGTGAATGCTTATGATACTTGGGACTACCATCCCATTGAGCCACAATGTAAACGAAATAAACATCAAAAGAAGCGCCATGAGGCTATGAAAGAAAAACATATCACTAATCCCTTATTCCTACTAGATTAAGATGACAATGAGAATCCTCTCTTTGAAGGTTCTCAACATGAAGATTCTCCATCCCATGTTATTGGTAATAAGGGTGTGACCCTAAACCTATGGTCAACTATTCATGAAATAGGTTCGAGAAAAGTGACAGTCAATGTAGGGACTTAGGCAAACATCACAATAGCAAGGGATCTAAGGATGGTGGTCATAATAAGCAAAAATGTGGTGGTGGATACCATGGTGGCAGTGATAGTCCACCTTCCTATTCATCCTCTTTATCTAGTTCTGAACATTCCTCTTTATTTTTCAATTCTCATAGAAGCCATCGTCAAAATAATTATGATGAAGGTGATCAATGAGACAATAATGACCAAGATTTGAGTGGGGATACAATTTTGATCTATAGACACATCTACAAGATTTCCATGATGCCTATGCCTGAAAAAATATATAAAATAAGTGGCAAAAACTAAAGCTCTTCTCTAGGACACTGATTAAGAAAGCTAAAAGCTGGTACTAGTCCTTGGAACTGGAATCCATTTGCCTATGGAGTACCATGTTAGATCTATTTAATGATAAATACTAGACATACTCTAGAGTGTCTACTTTGAGAAGGAAAATCCAATGCTGGAAATAGGGAACACATGAATCCTTGGATACCAACATGGGTAGATATTATTTACTCTTACACTGATGCCTTGGCCATGGTTATTCTTAGAGGGAATAACTTTGCCACATCATAGATGGGCTCAACACAGAAACTAGAAGAACTCTTGGGGTGTATGCCTAAGGGAGATTGTCTGAACTAAGAGCTTATCAAATCTAAAGTCTGATAAAGCAAGTAGTAGAAGAAGAAGGTGAGTTACAAAAAATGAAAAGTGTAGAAAAGTATAATAGAGATCCTTCCATTAGGAAACAAGAGGTCTAATTTTTTGATGAGTCACCACTTGATGAAGTGGTAAACAAGAAAAACTTGCCCAACTAAAAATCTATTTCTAATATTTTAACAAAGGTTGATAAACTATGAAATTCTTTGGATGAAAAATTTCAAACTACTATGAAGATTACTAAAGAAACCAAAGAGAAAAATAGTGATCATAATTGTAGGAGAAAAAGAAAAGATAAACGTGCCTACCAAGGAGGATTGGGCAAAGTTGCAGTCATAGAGGAAGTTGTGAAAACCAACTTTGATGATGAAACTAATTGTGACATTTGTCAATATGAACATCTAAAGGGTTGTTGCCCTATGGTGTCACACTTATAAGAATTTGGGGTGTCTACATTGAATCCTCGACTAGCACATAGGTAAGCACCTAGATGATTGCCTTATCCTAAAGGTAATCGAAGGTAGTTCCACCACCAACAATAAGCTTACTACCCAAGTGAAGCTCCTCCACAATCTAATGAATAATACCAACAATGGTACCAACCACAATCATGGGAAATGCCACTACCAAGGCAATAATACCCTTATAGCTAACTAGATCCGTAAAGGTACTATGTTCAACAACCTGTCTCCCCAAGAGGTTCTGCATGTTGTACCTTATTTCAACATCACTATTACCCTCTAGAGTACCACTAAATAAATTCATCATCTACTCAAATGGAAAACCCATATCCACACTACCCTCTACATCTATCTACACACACACCTCTACATTTAACCTAGTTACCTCCTGCTCCATCCATGTAAGGTGAGATTCCTCCATAGCGATAACAATGAAATGCTACAAGGGTTGTACATTCAGAATTAGCTTTCTAGTTGAGCGATTTGAAAAATTGATCCAAAAGCATCCTTCTTTTGACTAGTAGTCCTCTCCAATCCTCACAACCCAATATAGCTGATGATCTTGTATGTCTAATGCCATCATCCTCTGCATCAAATACCTTCGAGTATCCTTCAAACCAAATGTTGCCTTAGATTCACACTTTGATGTTAACTCATGTTGTTTCCAAATGGATCAAGGCTAGCAATCTTCTCACAAAAGGATCTGAACTAGGAAGTCCACTCATACAGATCACAGGACATGAGCCATGTAAGGCTCTTCTTGACTCTTGTTCTAGAGTTAATCTCATCTCCCATGACATGTACAAGGCCTAGAACCTACCACCTCTGAAGAAGAGTAAAATCTATCTAGAATTGATAGATCAATTAATTACTATTCATTTGGGATTAATAGAGGACATTGTGATCATAGTTTGTGGATGGTCCTATCCTACTTATTTTCTAGAGCTTAAGGTTGAAAATTTCAAAAGTAACTTCCTCATCATTATGGGAAGACCTTGGTTAAGCACGGTCAATGCACATATGGGCATAAGGAACCTTTCTTTAAAAATCTCCATGGAAAATGAATTTACAAAGATAGAGAAGAAGCATATTCCATGCATTACATACAGTGATAACAGGTGCAATTCCATGCAAAGGATTTGATCCATCAAAAGTACATAGATTAAAGCATGCAATCAGTGTGCACAAGAAATCAATATTTAAAGGTGTTTGTATGTAGCAGCCATAAAACAAGAGGGCACCCAGTGGCTAATAGTTGACTTAGATAGTATCACATTATGCATGAAACCAACTAAGAGCCTAACATATGCTTATTTTGAAGGCATGAATAAAATTAAACAAGTTCATCACCAAATCTCTGATGAAGATGATGATACTTGTTGGGGAGAGTTGGAAATCATGGATAACTTCAAGTAGAAGCCCCTAGAGCTAAAAAATTTATTAGTTGGCATAGAATATGCATTGTTAAACAATGGTAAATTGATCATAATTAATATCAAACTTGCTCTTAAACAAAAAGCAAAACTATTAAAGGTGGTTAAAAAATGGCCAGTAGTCTTTTCTTGGTCATATCCTAAGCTAACAAGAATCGATCCAAGGATATGCTAGCATTGCATGTACACTAACCTAGCCATGAAGCCTAGAAGGTAGCCACAAAGATAGTTGAATCCAAAATTGAAGCAGATCACCAAGAAAGAAATTGAACAACTCCTAAAGGTAGGGTTCATTTATCCTATCGTAGATAGTAAATGGGTTAGCCTAGTATTAATTGTACCAAAGAAAGGTGGTAAGTGATAGGTCTACATTGACTTTAGGTTGTTGAATATGGCAATGTTTAAAGATCATTTTCCATTGTCATTTGTGGATCAAGTGTTGGACACCATATCTAGGCATTGTTATTATAGCTTCCTAGATGGTTATAGTGGCTGTAACCAAATCAAAAGATTAGGTTAAGACAACATTCATAAGTCCTTGGGGAACTTTTGCATATTATAAGATGCCATTCAATTTGTGCAATGTCCCTACAACATTTCAATGCTCGGTCCTTAGTATTTTCCAACGATAGATCAGTAATGATGTGAAAGTCTTCATGGATGGCTTTTCCACCTATGGAGATACATTTAACCAAGTCCTGGATCAGCTTGAGCAAATATTGAAGAGATGTGTTGAAACAAATCTGTAGCTCAACTATCAAAAGAGCCATTACATGCTCCAAGAAGTCATTGTGTTGGGACATAGAATCACTCAAGTAGGGATTGAGGTAGACCTAGAAAAGATAAGGATCATCCAAGGAATAACATACTAGCTAAAGATAGTTAAAGATTTTTGATCATTCCTTGGACACACTAGCTATTATCGATGATTCATAGAGAATTTCTCTAAGATCAAAAAACCATTGGTAGAGCTTACAAAGAAAGATGCACCTTTCATTTGGACCAAAGAATGTGAACGCACATTCCAATAGTTAAAGGAAAAACTCATAGAAACACTGATACTACAAGCACCAAACTGGTGCAAACCCTTCCACATCATGACAGATGCATCTAACTACACCTTGGGAGAAATGCTCATGTAGATGGATGATAAAGAATGCCCATACTACATCCATTGCACAAGTTGAACCATTTTCGGAGCAAAATTAAATTACACCACCATGGAAAAAGAACTAATGGATGTGGTGTACTCTCTAGAAAAGTTTAGGCACTATGTGCTTGGCTACAAAGTATTTGTGCACATAGACCATAGTGCAATCTGGTTCCTCATGAATAAGCTAATGGTAAGTCCTTGTGTCATACAGTGGCTTGTGATCTTGCAGGAATTTGATCTCACAATGATAGATTGAAAAGGAACTAAGAATGTCATCGTTGACCACCTCTCTCACTTAACATGGGATAATAAAGAGCAGGAGAGCCCACTCTTTGATTAGTCTTCAAATGAACTCCTCTTTATAGGAGTAATAAATGACCAAATTCTCATAGAAAAAATATGGTACAATGGCATCTTCACTTATCTTCTCACTCAAGAGATGCCACAAGATCTTGACTTTAGAAAGAGGCAACAATTTCTCTGTTAGGCCAAATATTTTATGGAAATCAATGGACATCTTTACAAGGTATGCATCGATGACCTAATTTTTTGGTGTGTCCCTAATGAAGATCAATTGCACATTCTCTAAGATGCTCAAAAAGGACCTTGTGGAGGCCACTATTTAGGGAGATGCATGGCCATAAAAGTCCCAATGTTAGTATACTATTAGCCTAAAATCTTTAGAGATGCTACTAGTTTGTTTGATCTCATGAACATTATTAATGAGATGAGTGGATGACCANTTTGATCTCATGAACATTATTAATGAGATGAGTGGATGACCACTCACATGGAAGGTCCTCAACAATGGATTTAACCACTAGAACCTTTTGACATATGGGGCATTAACTTCATGGGTTCCATCACACCCATTACTAATGGAAAGGCATATATTATCATAGTAGTCAACTATTACAAAAAATGGGTAAAAAAAGTAATCGTTACTAATTATACATCTTCCACTATTGCTATATTTATATAAAAAAATATTGTAAATAGGTTTGGAGTGCCAAATTCACTAATTTCTAACAATGGAACTCATTTCATAGGTACCAATTTTAGAAAGTTGATGCAATGTTTGGGGGTTGAAGATAAATTAGCAACATCCTATCACCCCCAATCCAATGATCAAGAAAATGTAACCAACTGGTGTAATGATGGAAAATGTTAGTCGCTAGAATATTGAGCAAATTTCCATGTACACAGTTCCAACCCCAGATTCATGCATAGGCCATGCTAGAGAAAACAAGTCCGAGGTGCCCTGAACGGTCTTGTTGATCAGACAAGGACTTACTTAATTAGTAAAATTTTATATACCAAATAGTGTTCTTTTATGAAGCGATGTAATATCATTAAAAAAGGAGTTGAAAATGATGTAAAGGATTTAAGATGACTGCAAAATATGCATTAACGAGACACGAGAGATCAGATCTAAAGGAATATGAAATCTCGAGATTTGGGATTCAATTTATAAGCTAAATGTATTACGTACAATGATTCAACGGTAGACTTTAGCTTTTAGATGAAGTGTACATAAATAGCAAGGAAGCTATTCAAAGGTGAAACACATAGAGAGTTGATCTACCTTGTTCTGGCCAAATCTGGATGCAAGGAAGGTCAAACCCAGAGCAAAATGTCTATCGATTGACTGTTTCTGATCAATGAATCTTGCCAATCGCACCTGATGCTCTCACAATCTCTAATTTTCCTCTTTCCTTTTGTCAATCTTCGCCCAAAATGTTACTAATGATCACCAAATGAAGAAGAAAGTCGCTCGCCAGGAACACTTGTTGCTCTGGAGGAATTCTTTTTCTTTTTCTTCTTTTCTTTTTATCAATTGGAGTATTTATAAGTTCAGAATTAGGAGAGAAAACACCGTCTGGGTGACATATGTTCCAAACTTACAAGATACCATTGACTTGATGGTTTTATGTTCGAAGCTTGCGATGCCGTGCTACACTATGCCTTGGAGTGTAATGCATCGCAAACCACTTTTGCTCAAACTATCTCATGATTACGCTGTAATACACTAAAGAGCATATTGCAACTTATGGATTGCTGGTGCGTGTACTATACTGCCTTAGCCAACTTTACGCTATGTTACGCTTGTTTACACTACATAGCATGATGGAGTGTAAAGTAGTCAACTTTACACTGCATTACACTTGTTTACGCCGTGTAGTGTAATGAAGCATAAAGTGGCCAACTTGCAAAGAGAGATGTTGTCATTGTGCTTCCTTTGACTTTGATCAATCTCTTTAGGGCTTACTACACTCCATTGTGTAATGTAGCGTAATAAAATCTTTGACCGAAGGACTTAGTGGAATGCATGACATGTCGTAGGCCGTTGCTTAGGCCTTAGGCTTTTGCTGCATATTTTGAAGTCCTGAATCTTTGCCAACTCCATTGTTGCGATATGCTACCTTCTGACATTATGCTGCATTAAGTGGGCTTACGCTAAGAAACATTATGCTATGTTGCGTAATATAGCGTAATGAGAAAAAAGTTAGAATTTTTAGAGATCTTGTAAAATTTGAAGGCTTGATGTTGTGCTCCCCTTTGTTTCATTCTGTCTTCCAAATTTTTTCTTTGCACTTTGTTGTAAATTTTTGCCTAAGTTACAGAATCTTGTTGAATTGTTGAATCCTCGTGATTTTCACGGTGTTTCAATGGCCCCTCTTTATTGACATTTAGAGGGCTTGCCCGAAAGACATCGACAAAGAATACGAAACACCGGATAGGTAAAGGCACCAACAGTGTCCGTCAATGGTTGCTCAAATGTCGTTCTATCAACCTGGAAGTGAAAAAGCTAGGAAAAGACAGTATGGGAGGGATTTTACCAAGACAATAGGAGGGAGGTTTAGGAAAGACTCAAGCATGTGAATGTGGTGCTGTCGTGAACAAGTCATCAAGCCTACTCTCGTGATTGCATTTTTGAATAGTTACACCGCCATACTGTAGAGGAAGGGCTTGCATGAGTGAGTTGTGTTATGCCCGCATGGCCTGGATGAGTTGTTTTACATCCACTTTGTTGAGCTCTGCTGAGTTTTTTTTTTGCCCCACTAGGCAAGTTGTGTTACGCCAGTTCATGGGCTTGATCAGTATTGCAGATGGTGTTCCATAAGACAATCCAATTCATGGGACTGGTTGTAATGCATGCGTGAAAAGCCTTTGTGCGTATTTACATTTTGTATAAACAAGAGGAAGTGGATGGAAGGAAGGAGTAGAGAAAGAAGAACAAGATGTCAAATTATGGAGAAGGTGGGCTTGCACTCCTAAGTAGACAGGCTAACTTGAACAGCCATCTCAGAACGCTGTTGATACTTCACTACTTTGGTGAACATACCTTTGAACAACATCCTCACAGCAAGTGACCTATAAACATAAAAGAAAATAGAGGACACCATTGATCATACTAATCACCAGGGATGCTGTTGAAACAAGTAGCATCCAAAGCAAGGAGTGGGGTAGGCCATGGAGAAGGAACCGTAGCAAGAGGTTAGGGTCCCAATGTTGATGCCACGACCCAGAAATTCACTGTCGGCAGTCAGACTCATCAGATCCAACTAGTTGTGTAAAGAACCAGTTAGGTGAATCTATGAAGCTAGAGTCTAGTGGTGACAATGAGTGGAGACCTCCAAGGTCGCAGCTGATGAGAACTCCCTTGAACTGGCTATCATAGCAGTATCTTTGAGGGGTCAGTAGTATGCCTTTCGGCATATTCGAGGAATCAGTAGGATGCCAACAGGGCAGCGATGCCAGGGCTATCCCAACATTCCACCCTTTCTGTCTGGTAGGGATGCCGTGCAAGAATGTTCACACTCACTTACTTCATGTGTTGGCGGTCGGCAGATCCCAGTTTTGAGTCCTGGTAGAATGTTGTTGCTGGTTTTAAGTCCTAGCAGACCATGGTCCTGGTTTAGAGTCTGGGTAGACTGAAGGCTGCTAGTTTCACGTCGTAGCAGATGGCGGCAGAGCTAGTTTATGGTCTTAGTAGATCGTGCTGTGGGTGTCAGTTTTGTTTCATGACCCAGGGATAAGTCTATGCTGGTTTTACATCTCAATAGATGGATGCTTACCTTTGCTAGTTTTACATCATGGTAGATAGTCATTACCAGTTTAGCATCATGGAGGACACATGCAAGAAATGCCATTTTTACATCATAGCGGACGTGTTCATCTTTGCTAGTTTTACGTCGTAGTGGACATTGTATTACCTTTGCTAGTTTTACGTCATAGCGGATGATTATCACCTGATGTTAACACTGAATCCACAGCTAGATGTGGTACCACTTCAAGTACATGTGGTTCACTAGATTTGGTAACTTGTTGCCATTGATATCTGCTAACTTCAATGCTCTGTTGCTGTATGCACCAACAACCAAGAAAGGGCCCTTCCAGTTTGCAGAGAATTTACCTACTGGTTCACGAACGGCCTTGAGGACTAGATCTCCTTTCTTGATTGGTTGTTGATGTAAATTATACCGGTGCTTCTGTCTCTGCTTACCCTGGTACATCTCGATGATATCAAGCGTATGTATTCGTTTCTCCTCTACTACGTCTAAATCTATGATTCGAGACTTGTTGTGTTGAGCCTCATTTATAACCATGGAGAGGACCATCCGTAGTGAAGAAACTTGTAATTCAAGAGGCAGCACCACCTCGGATCCATAGACTAGGCTATAGGGAGTCCTGTCTATAGCTGTTCCACATGTAGTATGATACGCCCATAGCACATAGAGGATCTTTTCTTGCCATCATTTTTTGTTGCTGCTGAGCATTTTCTTGAGTAAATTGATGATGACTTTGTTTGTTGCTTTTTCTTGACCATTCGCTTGCAGGTAGTAGGGTGATGAAAAAGATTTCTTAATACCAAGGTTATTGCAAAAATATTTGGTTTCTGTACTACTAAACTACGACACATTGTCAGTCACGATAGTCATCAGAAGCCCAAATCTAGTTACTATGTTGTCTAAAATGAAATGGAAAACCTACGGAGATGTGATATTCCATAAGGGAATAGCCTCAACCCACTTCATAAAATACTCAGTGGCGGTGATGATGAAGCTATGTCTTGCAGAAGATTTGGGTGCGATGGGTCCTATGATGTCTAATCCCCATCGTTGGAATGGCCAAGTAATCTGAGTAGTGTGTAGCTCTGTTGATGACACGTGTATTAGGTTTGCGTAATGCTGGCATGTGTCACACCTCTTAACCTTGGTAAGACAATCTTTTTCCATGTACAGCCAATAGTACCCTAGGCATCTGATTTTAGCGACCATGGCTTGAGGGGCTACGTGTCCTTCACATAGTCCCTTGTGGACTTCACTAACTATTTTCTATGCTTGATCTTTATTAACGCAAGTTAGCAATATCCCATAGAAAGAATATCTACAGAGAGTACTGTCTTTGATAATGATGTATTATCTGGCACGCTTGCGTATTGCATCTTTCTGTGCATGCATTAGCTCATGTGGTGATTCTCCATGCAAAAGGTAAGTTTTAATGTTGTCGCACCATTCTGGCATTTCGCCCACAGTCAGCGAAGATATTTGCAGTGCCTGAATGACAGGGTCTACACACTCTGTCATCAAAGCAGGCCAAGTGGCAAACTAATGTGGTGGTACATTTAATACCAGTGTAGCCAGTGCATCAGCTAGAGTGTTATCGTTATGAGGCATGTGTTGGGCATCGATTGTCATGAATTGCTTCAGGAGATCTTTAGCCGTATCACAATAGGGCTATAAATGCACAGTTTTGTAGGTGTAGACTCCTGTGATTTGATTTATTACAAGCATCGAATTGCCTCAAATTGCCAAGTGTTGAACGTTAAGTTCTCTGGCTGTTAATAATCCTTTGAGGAGCCTCTCATACTTTGCCATATTGTTCATACAAGGGAAGGTCAGGCGGTAGGCATATAGACGCACTGCAGTAGGCATATAGACATCCTCAGGTGAGAGCATAATAACGGCGACAATACTGCCACCTCTGGTGGTTGAAGCTCCATCAAAATGCAACGTTTCTTTGAGGCCTATTAATACAGGGCTTAAACTATGTACATGTTCATTAGGAAATTTGGGCTCTATTGTCGCTTGATTATTAACAGGTGATTTCATCAACTGGTCAGCTATCTCTTGGCCTTTTGTGGAAGATTGGCTAATGTAGTGCAAGTCAAATTCCACTGTGATGGCTTTCTAGTGGGCTATTCTACTACTCTCATATAAATTGTTTGTAATGGCTCGCAGGATGTTATTCTTGCAAATTATGTTAACCTGGATGCGAAAAAGATAGTGTCTACACTTTTTCAGTGCAAACACCAGTGCCAAAAAATTACGCTCTACTTCATCGTACCTCATTTTGTACGCACATAGAGCATGACTCAAGTAGTAGATAGGCACTTCCAACCCATCGTCTCTCTTTTGACAGAGTAACGCAGCTATGGACACGTTGGAGCTTATGAGATAAATGTAGAATAGTTGATCCCTTTGTGGCGGGAAGACCATTGGTAAGTGTTGAAGTTCTTACTTTAAACTATCAAATTCATGCTAACAATCATCGGTCCACTCGAAATTAACCCCATTTTTGAGCAGGTGTTGCATAGGATACAATTTATCTGTTAACTTCGAAATGAACCACCTGATAAACTGTAGTCTTTCTTGCAACCCACATAGTTGCTTGAGGTTTGTAGGAGGCATTAACTCAACAATGGCTTTGACCTTGTCAAGGTCGACTCGGATGCCCATCTCTGATACTACAAACCCTTGCATGCATTCGGTTTTAACCCTGAATACACATTTCTTTGGGTTGAGCCGTAGGTCGTATTTGGAACATCTTTTAAGGACTAACATTAGGTCATTTGAATGATCTTCTGACTTTATAGATTTGATGGCTATATCGTTGACGTAATCATTCAACCTTCCTAAGAGATAATCACTAAAGATATATGTCATGGCTCATTGATACATTGCCCCAGCATTTTTTAAACCAAAAGGCATCATGGTGTAATAGAAGGTTCCCTAGGGAGTCATGAATGTTGTGGTCAGTTGGTGTTCTGGATTGATATGAATTTGATTATAGCCTGAGAAATCATCCATAAAGGATAGAAGTGCATGCCCAGCGATTGTATCGACTAGTTGGTCGATACTCGGTAGTAGAAAGTTGTCCTTAATCGTAGCCTTGTTCAGATCCCAGAAGTTTATACAGATGTGTATTCCTTCCATTTTCTTAGGGACAACTACGATGTTAGACACCCAGTCTGAGTAATTGACCACGCGGATAAAACCTGCTTGGTATAGCTTGGTGATTTCTTCATGCACTTCTAGCATGATTTCTGGCTTAATCTTTCATGCCTTTTGTTTAACCGTTTTGATGCACGAGTCTAAAATTATGTTATGTTATATTAACCTCGGGTCTAGTCCCGCCATGTCTTCATATGACCACGCAAATACTGCAACATTATTCTAGAGTACCTACATTATGTCACTTTGTGTCTTTTAGTCTAGTAGGGAACTAACCTTAAGGGTTTTTCTCTAAACTTTATGTGTAACCACAGGGACCTCGTTAAGAGGGTCCTCAATTACATCACCAGCTTCCAGATCTAGTGTTCATGTTAAGTGTTCTAGCCAGTCTGGAGATATTTCTGAAGCCACTATGATTGTGTCACAAGGGGAAAGGTTGGTTTCTACTAGCGCATGATTGAACTATCTAATGATTTCCCCATATGGGCCTATCAAGGCTAGGGTTGCCGATAAAGCTGCATCCATTTGCCTTGCAAAATTTCCAAATTCAAAGGTAGTTAGAGAGTGATGAGCTAAGCATCATAAATGATAGCATGTGATGTTTTGTCAATAGGCTGAAAGGGTGTAGCATGGCATCGTCAAGCATGTAGAGCTAACCGAATTTGAATACCCTACACAGACTGTAATTAATGTGACCTGATTATGAGGTGATAAGGTGTATTAGTTTAAGGTCATTTTAGACCGTAATTGATGTGATCTCTGCAAAATTAATGCTTCGATCTTTAGGTTCCATGTCACACTGACATTGGCATTTTAGGAAAGTCTCGATTCAATCGAGGCATTGAGTCAGTTAGTTTTGAGTATGCGGTTTATAAGTAAATGGTTCATGTTGAAAATAGGCTGTTAGATATCACGAATTTGAATTTAGATGTTGTCGAAGGAGAGAAGGAGCAAAGGATAACAGTCCAGTTTGCAAAGACTTACCAAATTGCTCAATTGTGGTCATGGCACCAAAGGTCAGAGGGAAGAATGACAAATTGGCAAAGATTGACGAGGTGCGAGGAAGCCTACAGCAGGCTTCGCAAGCCATGGTCAAAGTTTGGGAGGTCAGCCCACTGAATTGGTAAGCCGCCTCTCATCTGCTTGCATTTTTGGTTCTTTTTGTTACAATGCCCTAGTCATATCTATTTTGAACAAGCATGTTGTGTCAAGCATTGCTATTTTGTACACAGACCAAGCTATTATTTTCTTGTGATATTATTTTCATTATCTATGAACAAGGGTTTTGTACAGAGACCTTGTGTTAAAACAAGGGTTTATGTGGTGTATATATTTATGCGTAGCATAACATTTGTGGTATTATGCTTGAGCAATATGCAATATTGCTTTCATCACCATTGTCATAGACAGACCTTGCGCTATCGCAAGGGTTTGGGCGATTTTAGCCACGTGATTTAAGCGTAGTCTATAATTTTCTAGATTTCTATGTCTAGATGGCTTTGTCTAACGGTAGTGTATTTGTTTTTGTACAATATTATGTTGAAATTTGTCCTAATTTTTCTCAACGTAGTGGGCGTTTTATGCTGTATAAGTGCCCCTGTGGCCAATGTTCCTCCCCCTCATGCTTGCATAAGCGGGGAGGCAGTATGGTTTCGAAGAGGCACGTGGGAGTTCCTACAATTTTTTCTCCATAACTACAGCATAATCGTTTGGTCACATTTACCAGGCGATGTGGCTGCAACTATTCTAGAGACGCTGCTAGTCGGATCTACGCAGGGTATTCTAACTTTCCTGACATATGGTGCTATTGACACTGGTAGAGTGCAAGACCGTGAATAGTGTCCCAAAGGTTTGAGGCCTTTGAGTTGGATCTGGGAGATGCCCAGGTTTAACTATTATTATGCCTATAACACTTTGTTCGTGGCTCGTCACATTGGAACTTACTTTCAAAACCCACCTGGCATTGTGTATTACACAGGTGGGTAAGTTATTTTGTTTTCTTTTTATGGTTTTCTAATATGTTCTCTATTGTTTAGATTTGTATTGAGTGTTAGTTGGTAATGTGCTATCTTGTATAGTACAGGTTCTTTATCAATGACAGTAGCTTACTGGGTGACAATGATACATTGTCTTTAGTGGAAAGGGCCATAAAGGAATTTACCTCTATTAGCAATGTACATGCTGGTGTCATGGGGCAATTGGCCTTCGAGATCCTAGAATATCCTATCCGCTACGCCAAGTTCTTCAACAATTGTAAGAGACTTGGATGGTTGAATGAGGAATGGACTCTAGACCCTCCCCTCATCATCATAGATGTGCAAAGGAAAATTCCTCTGTTTCCTTTGCCATTTGGGCCTGGTAAGCCTTGTCATGATGATCAATTGTATAATGCTATTAATGTGAAAAGATGTGTAAAATTGTCTTAATGTATTATTTTATATTACAGTTAAGGAGTCTCGAGAGATCATGATTATGGTCTATGGTCATGAGGCAAACACCCTTCTCTTCCATTATGGCAACATAAAGGAAGCACAATGCTGGCTTGGCCATAGAGCGGCCCCAGCTATGTTAACCAATAACCTTCAAGAAGTGAGACTGATGGACCTATTTTTGGCTATAATCCCCAATGTCCCTGTGAGTGAAATGTTGACCTTAGTTAACTCCTTTAGTGAAGAAGTTGAACATCTTTGCACGCGCGTGTGTAACATGCATGTAAATTTTGATATTGACGCTCAGCTATTCAATGACCTTTTCAATGTCCCCTCTGATGGCCTTCCCATAGAGGAAAATTTGAGGAGAAGCTTGAAGTGCCAAGAAGAGTTGGAGGAGTGGCTAGGCATCAAGAAGAAGACTAAGGGAATCCCCGATGAAAGGATCGAGTTGGAGGTGGCCAAGACCATTTACCCCCTTTTTCGAGCTTGCGCCTTCCACAAAACACTCTCACAAGGGAAGTTCCTCACCATAGAGCAGGCTTGGATTATGCGAGAGGTGATGGAGGAAGGAACCCAGTTCGATTGGGCCAGCTATTTTACTTAAGGCTTACATGCTAAAATGATCAGGCTCTGCCAGAGGCTTGAGTCCCATTTCAGCCTGCATTTTGCCTTCTTCATAGCTTGTCTCCAGTGTTTTTCTAAGTTTCTGGTAGTCCAAAGGAATGGATTTTGGGTGCAGTAGGACCATGACCAGATATCCAAACAGTGGATTTCTCATATTTTTGACACTACCCAGTCACAGGACCCTCTGAAAGGAATTGGGAAGTCATTTTCAATAACGACTAGGAATGTGGTGGCACCTCGAACACGGGGTCCAGACAGCGTAGGTGGGGCGCTCCCCTCTTACACTGGCGATGCATCAAGGGGGAAGTGCCTGGTAGCAGAAATAGTTGATCCATCAGTTCAATGGAAGGGGCCTCGTCTAACCAAGGCTCTTGTCGAGCCAGCAGGTGGCACTGGCAAGAAGGTGCAGGTCAAGTTTCAAAGGAGTAAACCTCTGGCTAGTAAGTAGGAAAAATGTGTAGTAGTTGTAGTTGCTATTTCTATCATGTTGCATAATTCTGAATTTCTTAAAACTGTTATGTAACAAAGAAGGAAAGGGTTGTGGAGCAGCTGATCCCTGAAATAGGGGCTATGGTGTTACGGTGTGAGGAAGGGACCACAGTTTTGGAAAAGGAGGCCTTGGTTAATAAAGAAAGCGACGCGTAGGCTCTTGTGCGTGAAGGAAGAAGAGAAGGTGAAGGTGTCGACACCCTTCCAACTAGAATAGGAAGAGGTAGATAATTTGTTACTTGATTTTTTTTATTAGTAGTCAAAGTATCATTGGTGTCTAACTTAATTACGTAGTAAGTGACTAGGGCGGACCCTCGTCAACCATCGCGAGCCGACTTTGGGATGAATTTTCTGATAAATTCACCTCTATGGAAGGCATCATCAATGACATGATCAGCCTCTTGGAACATGTCGATCCTAGAGATAGTACACTACGGTCATTGTATGACTATTTTGTTATAAGATTACGCTACTTAATCATGCCTAATCTATTATTTGTCATTAGGAGCTTGCCTCCGATGGGACCCAACAGAGCCCATCGATCTAGACACCGTCGAATCTCCATCGGAGGTGACTAATGTACCATGGGGCATTTATGAAGAAATGCGTAAATGTGCCATATGCTCGACTTGCTCCTTGTGGGAATATCAGAACATCAATGAAGACCTTTGAAAGAAACTACAAAAGTCGAAGAAGGAGAGAGAGTCTCTGACTAGTGAGGTCAGAGACTTGAGGTCATGGAATGAATTCCTGCAAGTTTGAGAAATGGATAAGGAGGACTGGAGGATAGCTTTTATTGATTACGCTCACTGCTGAACCGTAGTTAGAAACAGCATCCAGACCAGCCATGAACTAGTTGAGCAACGGATGCAAATGAACCTCTTCGCCCAGAAGAACTAGGACTAGAAGGACTTTTGCACAAGGGTTCAAGAGTGGGGGCAGACACAGAAAGACCATAAACAATTGTATAAGTGAGAAAGTATCGCTTATTGTGAACATTACAAAGATTCTTCCATTGAAGCTCAATCCATGCGATTGTTCCTTGACGTCATTGGTGCTTCCAAGTCTTTTGAGAAGTTCTAGGAATAGGTGACGATAAGCACGTCTCTAGAAAGAGAAATGAATCTTCCTGGGGGGAAACTACCATCCCTTCTTCCTTCCCCGAACCACCCCAATGGAAGAGTGTGGAGAAGGGGAAGGTCAAGGCTAGAACCAATTTGGGAGAAGGGGTTTGGTTTGAGCTAACTGAAGATGAGATTATGCAATGTCTATGGGTTAGCCTAGACCAAATTCCTTTTGCAACTGATGCAGGACCGTCCTAGGTAAATTCTAGCATTATTAAGCTTTTAATTATCCTATGTAGCTATAATGACATTTTTTGATTATACGTATATGTCTAACTGCAGGAAGTACGCAAAGAGGGTCTTGAGCAAGATGAGACGGGTGTACAGGAAACAGAGCGTGATGGAGAAGGTCAACACCCTAGTGAGCAAACTCTTGTGGATGAACCCTATGAAGAGGGCATCCCTCACGAAGGAATGCCTCATGGAAGGGATGGCCCTTATGTGGACGATTTACTCGGCTTAGAAGCAGAGTTGGGAGACATAGGAGACAACGGCGATAGAGGGGTTGCATAACATGATTACGTATGGTTTTATTTATGGAATGGGACAAAAGATGATATACATTTGGATATGAATAAACACAAATTTCTTACGAACTTTAATGTTCTTTTGTTGTTTTCATTTATGTAAAGTGTATATATAATCATGCGTGTAAGCACTATGAGAAGGTACGGTTAGTGTAAGCATAAAAATAGAATTGTTAGTTTAAGGCCATTTCGGGCCTCTATATGTTTCTAGCTTAAAATAATGTAAAAGAAATTTTAAGGCCATTTTGGGCCCCTAAACCATTTTGCATAAAAAAATGTTAATGAGATTGTTAGTTTAAGGCCATTTCGGGCTGCATATTGATTCTAGCATAAAGGCATGGATAGAACTAAATGTATGAATAGAACTATTAGTTTAAGGCCATTTCAGGCTGCTATATGATTCAAGCGTAAAATACAAATAGGGTTTCTAGTTTAGGGCCATTTCAGGCCTTCACTAGTTTTAAGCCATTGCGGGCCTTCGCTAGTTTTAGGCCATTGCAGGCCTTCGCTAATTTTCAGTAAGCAAAGAAGAAAGATGACGATAGTGTGAAAACATGTTTAAATTAAACACATAAAGCGGACAAATGTAGATAAAATAGCGTAGTTGGTAGAAAATATAGAGATATGCATAAATATAACAAGTAGGAATTGGTAAACGTAAATGGCATAGCTAGTGGAATGCGTAGAGATATACGTAAAAGTAGCAAATGGAACTGACAAGCATAAATAACAAAGCTGATAGAAAGCATAAAGATGCCCATAAATGTTTGAGCCATACAATTGAACCACTAACCCTGTAATTTTTTCTTAATAGCATTCACATTTAGTGATCGTAAGGGTGGGGAGGTTTATGACTCGGCTCCTTCATGTCACTGTCCTCTCCCTGGAATGGTAGTTCAGCCAAGCTAGGCTGCCATCAGTTGTTTTGGCTCGTTCGAAATTTTGGACAGGGGATTGGTCTTTTGGAATTTCAATTTTCAAACCTTGTTCTCTCTCAATGTTGTTGATAGCCCGAGGGGTTATTTCATCACCATGTATGACTACCTCTCCTCCTGCATAAGGTAGATGGATCTCCTAGTGGATAGGCGATGACACTGCCCTCAGTTGAGCTAACCAAGACCTCCCTAGGATCAAATTGAAGCTGGGCATCTCCTCAACGAAAATGAATGTGGTGCTTGTGGGGAATTGGTCTCCTTCCACAAAGTTGATGTTCACTGTCCCTTTGACTTGCACTCGTGCCCCATTGAATGACTTTAGACACGATGTTGTTGTAGGACTGATTTGATCGATCAGGCCTAGCTTATCCACTACAGGATAGGGGATGACATTAGTAGCCACACCATTGTCTACATGC
Organism: Gnetum montanum; assembly: GCA_015680685.1. Lineage (NCBI taxonomy): Eukaryota > Viridiplantae > Streptophyta > Gnetopsida > Gnetales > Gnetaceae > Gnetum > Gnetum montanum. The sequence goes on along the minus strand of MNCI01013865.1, from coordinate 132,390 downwards.
ATCCTCCGGATCCGGTGTTGGCCAACCCAGATGGTGATGAACATGGGCTCCATTGTCACCTGACCCTTTTTAGGATCGTTCTTAATGGATTCATCGTGAAAGGTCAACGGGATGGGCCTAGGTCCTTCAGCAGCGAGGGGAAGCAAGATAGAATGGATTGCTTCTTCTTCAGCTAGTAGGCTTTCGTCCACAGGTATAGATGTTAGCATACGAACCATTGCTTCACGATGTTTCTAGGATGTCATGAGCAAGTCATAGAGGCTTAATGTTGTATTCTTTTGTTTCAAGGCTTGTTTGACTTGCATAAAGGCATTGAGGAGGTCCTGCTCACAACTTGGTTTTTTATCCCCTTTTTCCTCTTCCATTCGCCCTAAGAGATGAATTTCTCAAGGCGAAGTGGTGTCAGTCGGAGGGCTGTGTCTCTTTTTCTTGGAAGGAGATGATTGTGTCTTTGTAACCTTATCTTTTCTGGAAAGTGTGGGCAAAGGTATAGAAGCAAGGGGTTTAGGCTGGGCAAGCCCCAATGCTAGACGGTCCTTGGTTGTATGGGTTGTCATATCCTCTCTCTCCATTTCGCTAGATGAAGATTGACAGTTTTGTTTAGGGATTTTCCCTTGTGTAAAAGGGGTGGCTGGTGGTTTTTGCATCCTAAGAACAAAGGGTGTCTTAGGAGTAGGTGCAGATGTGGTCGCGGCTTTACCGCTAACTTGTGATCGAGTAATGGTTTGAGAAGGCACTCGAAGAACAAAGGGTTGCCTTGAGGCACTACTAGTTAACATGGAAGGACCTGCTGCCTGGTGTGAATGAGTAGGCACACACAACACAAAGGGTTTTCTAGGTTGTACCTTGCCCTCACTGTATGTACTCACCACATTGATGGTGCACTTTGCTTGGTTTGCGTTCAACATATCTTTGTACACGTGCATCACCTGGTTTTATAGACATGTCAAACTACTGCTATCTAACATCAGAGTGCCATTATCAATCATGCATTGAATATCATCTTTCAACACCTAGTAGTAATCTATGTCATGACCACACAATTTGTGGTAGTCACAGAAACGGTCCAGCCTGAAACACAGAGGAACTGGTGGTTCATTAGGCAAGGCCAAGGAAGGGTTCTTCAGAAGTTCATAGTGACATCTATGATGCTTCAGGGCCTCTTCAAATATCTTCTTGTTCTAAATATAGCCAGCTCCCAATAGTTTCTTTAGAATTTCTAAAGGGTTTACAGGCAGGGCTATATACCTTGAGCGATCTTTACGCTCAAAGTTCAATTTTGGCTATGAGGGCATTTCAAGGGCAAGTTTTTCCTAGCTGACACTACTTGCACTAGCTGTGGTATTAGTAGATGCTCTGGGTGCCTTGTTGTTGTTCTTCTTGTTTTTAGCACCCTCAGCTAACGTGGCTACTATCGTTGTTGTAGCTTTACCCTTGTCTTTACCCTTGCTATTGGAATTTTTGTAGGCCACATATGCTGGTTCTTTGCTAGCCTTCGCCACATCTTGGATGCTCTTAGTTTGAGTGAAGGCTTGGCTTAGGGAGCGAGGAGCGAGGTAGTACAACTTTCACTTGATGAAGGCATTAACTCCCCCCTTGAAAATGGCTAGTAGATGAGCCTCCGCGATAGGTTGCGCTCCAATGCTGTATGAAACTTTGGACTGACTTGAGTGGATCTTGCTTAACTCCCATGAGCTAATCTAATGTGACTTCAAGTTTCACATTTTATTTGAAACGCATCACAAATTGAGTCAACAGCTCTTCCAAAGTCAGGATGGAAGAGCGTGGAAGTGCCCGATACCAGTCTAAGGCCTTACCTGTCAAGGACATAGTGAATACATGGATGATTGTATGTGGCCATTGTTGTAGTAGCAAGGATTCTGACCTAAAAGTAACTAAATGAGCATTGGAATCACCTTCCCCATTGTATTTTGTAAAGTGGGGAAGTGACATCCCAAGGGGCAATGACAAAACAGGGACCGATGGGTTGATTGGATCATCATGGTAGAAATCCATGACTTGTACCACATTAGAACCAGTAGCTTTGAGGTGTTTAACCTCTTCGATGAGAGTTTGAATAAGCTAAAAAGCTTGATCCAAACATGGGGATGGGAGTGCTAGCTGACTAGGCTGGGTGCCATGCAACTACTACATAGAATGCTGGGTGTAAGGGTGTTGCGTGGTTGACTGTGGAATGTTTACGGTAGACGTGACCAAGGGCAGCATACCGTAAAGCGTAGATTGATGTTGTTGGGTAACAAGTGTGGTCCATTGACCGGCCATAGGTTGTTGAACAAATCATTGTGATTGGACAATAGGGACGATTTGTTGCCCTACTGTGGGTTGCGACAAGAAACTTGGCATTGGGTTTTTGACTGGATGAGTTAGAGGCACGGTATCGACCTATGCTCGTGGTATGAAGTGTGCAGCCGTAGAGGCAGGTATCACTGATGAGATACCAATTACTTGGGATGGGAGAGTTACCCCTATGTTATTTTGTGATGGATTCTACACCTAAAGAAAGGGGGACAGCGTAGTGATCAGTGGGACAGTGGGAATGGGCACATGCATTTGAGCAGTTTTGACCGTGTTGAGAGACATACTCTCTCTTGTAAGAGGATGAAATAATGGATTCCCATATGTATGGGGGCTGAGGATATGATATGAATCCGCATGTCTAGATTGGGCTAAGAATTTGTCCTCTTCTTTCTCATTTTGAGGCTCCATAGTAAACTGATGCGTAGTTTGATTCTTAGCCATAATAAGTTGCGACATGAGCTCGTGATGATGGTCAGTAAGCAGGATGAAGTCGTATGCGGTAGGGGTAAAGTCTTGACCCCCTTTGTAGATCAATTCATAATTTCTTTTTGCCTCTAGTTTAGCTTGGGTAACAACCAGTTTCACCTGGATTTTAATGCAAATGAAATTATATTCTTTGGGCGTCAAGATGGTGAAAGAAGGGTCCATACCCTGCAGTCTCAATGAGCGACATGACGCTTCCTGAGGACCCGTCACACTGAAGGAAACTGTTGATTCGGGAACAATGAATGGATTCACGGTTGTAGCACCGAGGTCTGTGGCAGTCATAGCAGTAGTAGTGGCATGTACGGAATCCATTTTCTGGATAGATCGATCAATGATGATAATAGCAAATGTAAAGATTTCAAGGGCGACAATTAGACAAAGTTACGATTGGGCTTTCTACCCTACAGGATTCCAAAGGAATCTTCATAGTGACCAATCTGTACCACATGATCTCATAAACCACCACAGAGGTTTTACATTTATGTTGGTTGAAAGTGGGTACAGATAGCTTACAGGGTTACCCGTAAAAGGTGGATCGGAGGTTCAGGCCCTCCTTCTAGTGCCAGAAAAACTGTAGCGATGAAAAATGTTGGTCACTGGAATACCGAGCGAAAGTCCATGTACACAGTTCCAACCCTAGATCCATGTGAGGGCCGTGCTGGAGAAAACGAATCTAAGGTGCCCTGAATGGTCTTGTCGATTAGACAAGGACTTACTTAATTAGTAAAATTTTATATAGCGAATAGTGTGCTTTTACAAAGCAATGTAATATCGTTAAAAAAGGAGTTGAAAATGATGTAAATGATTTAAGACGATTGCAAAATATGCATTAATGAGACATCAGAGATTAGATCTAAAGGAATATGCAATCCCAAGATCAGGGATTTAATTTATAAGCTGAATGTATTACGTACAATGATTCAACAGTAGACTTCAGCTTTTAGATGAATTGTACATAAACAGCAAGGAAGCTATTCAAACGTGAAGCACATAGAGAGTTGATCTACCTTGTTCTGGCCAAATCTGGATGTGAGGAAGGTCAAACCCGGAGCAAAATATTTGTTGATTAACTATTTCTGATCAATGAATCTTGCCAATCACACCCGATGCTCTCACAATCTCTGATCTACCTCTTGCCTTTTGTCAATCTTCACGCAAAAGGTTACTAATGATCATCAAATGAAGAAGAAAGTCACTCGCTAGGAAGACTTGTTGCTCTAGAGGATTTTTTTTTTCTTTTTCTTCTTTCTTTATCAACTGGAGTATTTATAAGTTCAGAATTAGGAGAGAAAACACGATCTGGGTGACACATGTCCCGAACTTATAAGATATCATTGACTTGATGGTTTTATGTCCGAAGCTTGTGACGCTGTGCTACACTGTGCCTTGGAGCATAATGCATCGCAAACCATTTTTGCTCAAACTGTCTAATGATTATGCTGTAATACGCTAAAGAGCGTATTGCAACTTATGGATTGCTGGTGCATGTACTATACTACCTCAGCCAACTTTACGCTATGTTACGCTTGTTTACACTGCATAGCATGATGGAGCATAAAGTAGTTAACTTTACACTGCGTTACACTTGTTTACGCTACATAGCGTAATGAAGTGTAAAGTGGCTAGCTTGCAAAGAGAGATGTTGTCGTTGTGCTTCCTCTAACTTTGATCAATCTCTTCGGGGCTTACTACGCTGCACTGCGTAATGTAGTGTAATAAAAGCTTTGACTGAAGGACTTAGTGGAGTGCGCGACATGTCGTAGGCCATTGCTTAGGCCTTAAGCTTTTTCTACATTTGTTGAAGTCCCAAATTGTTGCCAGCTCCATTGTTGCGATATGCTACCTTCTAACATTACGCTGCGTTACGCGGGCTTACGCTAAGTGACATTACGCTATGTTGCGTAATACAATGTAATGAGCAAAAAGTTAGAATTTTTAGAGATCTTGCAAAGTTTGAAGGCTTGATGTTGCACTCCCCTTTGTTTCGTTCTATCTTCCTGATTTCTGCTTTGCACTTTGTCGCAAATTTTTGCCTAAGTTACAGAATCTTGTTGAACTGCTGAATCCTCGCAATTTTCAGGGTCTTTCAACTGGGAGATCATAGACCTGCTAACATGGACTATTAGAAAATATAGAAAATATTGTAGTACAAAACTTAATGATGCTCTCTAGGCTTACTGTTTAACATGAAAACTTTCTATTGGCTACTCTTCCTAAAATTTGGTGTACAAAAAACTTTCAACACTCCTGATTCAATTTGAGGTTCATACACTCTCAATAGCCTATGATCTAAATCTTGACATGAGTCTAGCACAAAAAAAAAATATTTATCAACCTACATGTGCTAGATGAAAATTGATTAGTAGCCCTATCTTTGAACAAGATGCATACGACATTCAACAAGCAATGTCATAACCTAAGAATATGAAAGGTAAAGCTTCAACTAGAAGATAAGGTCCTCTATTGGAACCCCAAACATGTACCCTAGAAGACAAAATTTCAAACATTGTGGGAGGGACCTTATATAATTGATCAAACTTTTCCCTCTAGGACCATGTTGATATATAAGCCTAAAAACCCAAATAAAAAGTAGTTAGTGAACACCCAACAAGTAAAACCTTTCCTCAAACAAAGATAGGCCAATGCAACTGCTATCTTGATAGATAGACAACCATGTTCCATTTTTTTGATATCCTCCTTTTAACTTGGTTGTGGGGGAGATAGCCCTCCATGCTAACAATCCATATGCCTTCTCAATGTTTTTTCTATTTTTTCATTTTTCACATTTTTTATTTGACAAGTTATTTATTTTACCAATTTTTGATTTTTAATTTTCAAATATTTTTTTAATTTTCCACCATCATTAATACCTTTGAACCTTTCTTAATTATTTTACACTTTCTTATATATTTTACTTTGTTTTCTTTTATTCAATTGTAATATTTCCTCATTTTTGCTAATAAAATTAATTTATTGCCACAAGACATAGTGTCATTGTTGCTGTTTACTAATGATGATTTATGCTTAATGTTGTGATTATTGATGTTTGGTTTCTATTTTTGAATTCTAATGTTTGATGACAATGAAAATGTTTATTTTTCATGGAACAAGTAATAAGTCCACATCATCCACCCATCAAATAAACTCTATGGTTCTATGTTATGCTCTATGTCTTGGTCTAATGTGTTTGAATTCTTGGATAGATTCTTTTTGGTTGGTCCTTAACTTTTCATGACCATTAATCAATTATGGGGCCCATGCACTTCTTAGTTGAGGTTATGAAAGGGTAACAAGGGCATGACCCTACTATGGGAAGGATCCACTTGCATAGCTCTTGGTTTGATTATTTTGGTTCTTTACCTTAGACATTGCTACAGTCCTATCTTTCACATATTCCATTATGTATTTTGCTCAGTGCTCCTTCACCTTTTATTTCATTCATTTCCCAAATCATTTTTCTCCACTTTTCAAATTTATGAGCTCCAAAACCCTCTTCTCATATTTTCATACCACTTCATGGCCTTTTGAGATTTCATTTGATCATAATTTCATTCAAAAATTCTTTGTATTTTTCAAGTTTGAACAAATTCAATGATCATCTATGGAGGTTAATAGCTACATTTACGAGGCCTTGTCGACACATTTGACTGTATTGATGAGGCCCCATCGACAAGGCCTCATCAATGCAACCCAAAAATCCTATATATATTGTCCCAAACTTAGAAATTTTTGTCATTTTCCTCATAACAAATGGGGAGTTTTGCCATTTTTCAAAGCCCAAAACTTTCTAAAGCCCTTAACATCCCAACTAGTTGTCCAAATCATTCCATTTTTTCACCCTATAGTTATTGAAGGTAAGCTCTTTATCATGGTGGCTACAAACCTTAAGGTTCTTGATGAATTTTTTGAAAATTTTTCTAACTTCCCCAAAGGGTTAATAACCTTAACAATATATAAACATCAATGTTTTTGAGAGTTAACCTTTCAAGAACCTCTAGCATGATTTATTAATAATAACGCATAAATAAAATAATAATGGGAGTAATTAAATCATCCATAATAACAACTTAGCTAACTGTAACTATCCTAAAGAGATAAAGGTATTCCAATTGCTTCATGTTATACACCGATTGCTAACCCATGGTCTTACTGTGATTATAGATGGTTACAAGACTGAAATGCTTATAGGAAGGAGAACCCTCTCAACCAACGTAGAAATGGCCCAAAGCTAGAAGAGGCCAACAAGAACAAGTCCAAGAACTAACAAAGGAAACCCATGCAATGAGACCTCTTTGTGAGGAGCCCGAAGTGGAATCTATTCAATAGATTTTAAAAGAAATAGTGCTAACAGAGCAATCATACTGAGGGGAAGTGTAAGGACTCATGCCAAGGCTTGAAGTCACTTTAACTCAAGTTTGCCTTGACATCATCAAGTATTGAGAGATTCAATGCTTAGTTCTCCAAGAAATAAACTTTAGGCCATTTCTAGAGAAAGCTCCAGTAGAAGTCAAAAACACAATTGCAAACCTCTCCCATGTGGCCAATCATCACATCTAGTGGAGAATGGTATATGGGAGAGACATATCTCTTCTAGAACAATAGAAGGCCAACGTCCATAGTAAAAATCAAGCATATTTAGATGTCCTACTTGGCCAAGGCTATCACACATGCACTAGGATTACTTGATATTGGGAAATAGTTGGCTGAGCTATCAACAAAAGGTGATCTTGAGGCCAAAAAGGAGTGGACTCAATGGTGTTACTAGGTCAACCATAAGGAGTATGGTGCACCCACATTAATAGAGCACGTCTATTTCAAAATTATAGCTTATCACCTCAATCCAATGGTAAGGCCTATCAAGGTGACTACCTTTTCTACCTGAGCAAGTGTTACTCTAAGTGTGTGATTTTCTATAGACCTTCCATAACTAATCTATTTTGAGATCAAAAAGCATTTCAAGGAAAATGAACATGGAAGGAAAACCATGCCCTTTCGATGCCTCATCCAAACACTCTATAGAAGGGTAGGAATCATTCACTATGCCAATGACATAATTAGACATGTTCCTTTGGCTTCATGGTCTCAAATCATGAAAGAAAAGATACCTACCACAACTAAAGAAGAGGAGCAGCTACCACCTCCATCGCCTACTCAACAAACAATGTTGGAGGGCTATGCAACTATTAAGTTCTTGTGTGAAATCTGATAATAGCTCTTGCATGAGTAAGAGCAACATGTAGGGACAACTAGTGTAGATCCATCTATGTATCAATTAGCAATGAGTCACCTTAATGAGGTGGCTTGAATAATCATTTAGATGGAAAGGGATAGATCAATATTCTTTATCCAACAAACATATTTTATTGAAAGGTTTGATCCCAATTCTTGGGAAGTGATGGTATCATTAGCACAACACCATTTATTCCCAAAAGTCTTTGGAAATGCCACCTCCTTCTCAGTGCATTTGGAGGAAGGTGAAGAAATTACTATACTAGTGATGCAACACCAAGGGCAAGAGACTATGGCTAAAGTAATTGCTAACCACATCATCAAAGCACTTAATGCACTTGCTATGTCTATACCAAATGTATCTATACTTCAAGATGTGTAGATATCCATAGGCATAATCAGAAAAAAATTGAATGTAGCCTAGCATGAAGAATTGTTGGATCGACTGGTGGGGACTGGGCAATCAATTTCAAGTATCTTTGATTTTTTAGATAACATCATCACAACCTAGTTAGAGCTATTGGAAGTAAGTGGAAAATTCATCATCTTGGAGGGTCAACACGAAATAGCTTAAGCACAAAATCAATGCTTGGACATAGAGGTTGCCAAATTATGTGCCCATCTTACTAATCTTACACTCCTTAGTCTGACAATAACTAGAGGAGAAGCTTTTCAACAACTTCAAGAACAACCCAAGAAGGTTGAGGAGGAAGTAGCAATAACCATCTTCAATGAGTCCATAGTAGAGGCAAAGACATATTTAGTTTAGAAGAACTTGGCTCAGATGCACTAGGAGAATAAAGCATTGATCATAAAAAATCATTGCCTGTGCAATGTTGATGTGCAAAAAGAACAAATGCAAGAATTCATTCAACAATAGCAAGAGTAGCTAGTCAAGGTGAATATGGAATCAAAGAAATTGGCCATAGAAAATTGGAATATGGCCATAGAACTCTTCTATTGAGATTGTTGTCCAGGAAAATGAAGCTTTAAAGTTTGGAAAAGTTAAAAATCACTATAGAGACTAAGTTGTCCTGTAGAATGAAGTAAATGAAAATCACATCTAGATGACCAAGTAAAAAGTAAATGTAGCTCTCTAGTAAATTCAACAAGGAAAAGAAGTTTGGTAGGCCATCATTGATGGGATTGATACCTACAATAAAGTGAAGATTTAACTAAAGGAGTTACAGAAAGAAGAGATGACAGAATACATGGAGTTGGCCAATCTCTGCTATGCAAACTTGGCAATGCTAACAATCAAAAAACCATAGTTAGAGTTAGAAAAACAAGTGGTTAGCTCATATTTACTATAGGAGGTTGAGTTCAAACACCATAAAGACACCAAGTAGAAGCTTGAGACTACAAATATTGAACTCAAATTTCTTAGAGCATGATTCATGGATCAATGATCAACTACTGAGAACTTAGCCAAAAGGGTGAATGATTATCAAGAGCTAAAGAATGTAGTCAAAGCATTCAACATTGAACACAAAAAATTTCCTACCTAGTTTATCAATGCAAAGGAGCTCTTTTTAGCAATTCCATGTCCTTGGGATGTGCCTGTTCTGATCCACATTAGCAAAGGTGTGTGGATGGTGCATAATCCTACAAATAAGGAGTAAATGAAAGCATTGTTGGATGCTTTTTGCCTCCACAAGGAGTTGTAGTAGCCATAGAATAGCCACAACCACCTCCACTGTTGCACGTGTGTAAAGCTAGTGAAGGTCCCTTAGAACATTAGGAGCCACCAGCACCTAGGATTGTTTGATCTTCTCCACTAAACTTCATGCCATCAAGGAACATGATGTCCAATTTTAAAGAATCTTGTCATGGTGTTCAATTTTGTGTCATGAACACTTTCATTTTTGTAAAATGTTGATATGTTCACTTAGGCACTTTGCTTTTGGCAAGTTAGTCTATTTTGTTTGTGAGAATTCAATCAATAATCCCATACCTTCTTAATTTTGTAAACAAACATAAGGATGAGTTTTCATTCAATCATAGGGGTATGATGAGTCGCATTTCTTGGCTACATCAATGATGCCTTTTCAACATGGCCTCATCAATGAGGCCCCATTGATGTATTGTATCATGTGTTAACAAGGCCTTGTTGACACAATGTTTTCCTTTTGCCTTTAAATATGTGCCTACCAGCTNCCAATAGTTTTGGTTTTTTAAAGATTTTGGTAGTGTATGTGATTTTGTGTCAAAATCATGGTAGGTAATGGAGTGTTTGAAACAATTGATATTAACTATAGGAACCTTTTGCACATGTTCAAAGATACCATTAACTTCCTGAAGATAGACAAGATTAAAAAATGAGAGCTTTTGAATTTCTTTATTATAAGAACCATGGAGTGCTATGGAAAGCCTAATTTAACATGGTTCATTATGAAAGATAGGAAAGTTAATGCCTCCTGATGAGTAATGACCCTTCTTTATACTAAGGTATAATTAACTTAATATGTTGATTAGTTTGAAGTTTTAAAGTAGGAAATAAATAGCAAATCCTATATTATTTCTTTGCAAATAGAATTCATGTTTCCTATTCTTGTCAAATGATATATGGCTCAAGTGGTTAGCTCATTATTTTATTATATAAGAGGTTACAATTCAAGTTACACTTAAGGCNGGGCATAGGGGTACCTTGCCACTCATCAAATGCCTTAAGTGTAACTTGAATTGTAACCTCTTATATAATAAAATAATGAGCTAACCACTTGAGCCATATATCATTTGACAAGAATAGGAAACATGAATTCTATTTGCAAAGAAATAATATAGGATTTGCTATTTATTTCCTACTTTAAAACTTCAAACTAATCAACATATTAAGTTAATTATACCTTAGTATAAAGAAGGGTCATTACTCATCAGGAGGCATTAACTTTCCTATCTTTCATAATGAACCATGTTAAATTAGGCTTTCCATAGCACTCCATGGTTCTTATAATAAAGAAATTCAAAAGCTCTCATTTTTTAATCTTGTCTATCTTCAGGAAGTTAATGGTATCTTTGAACATGTGCAAAAGGTTCCTATAGTTAATATCAATTGTTTCAAACACTCCATTACCTACCATGATTTTAACACAAAATCACATACACTACCAAAATCTTTAAAAAACCAAAACTATTGGCATGCTATTACAAAAATCAACTCTCACAATAAAAATAAAGAGCCAACTTAACGACATCAAGGTTGATTTTTAGTGATTGAAAACTTGGAAACATGAGAATATCTCAACTAATGAATTCATGTAGTAATTCCTACAGTAGATTACCTAATGATTTAGGGTTGTGCTTGTGAAAAGTCATCATGAAATTAGGCACCACATATTCTATTTTCTCTTTATTATTGATTTCAATCTTGAGTAATTGTGGAAAATTTTGACCCACCACACAATAAGTGGCTAAATAATTATTGAGGGCTATAGTGGCTATAAGAGAATCCTACCCATGATAGCACTTAGAGGATGAGCTCTCACTACTTGTTTCCTCAAGAATTGCTTCTTTAGCTCCGATAATCCTAGCAATGATAGAAAATCAACAAACATTCAATAACATATTGTGTCCCTTTATAAGTTAGTAATAATAAAATAATTAACAAGAAATATAGGTGAATTAATACACATACATTTGAAAACACAGAATGTAACATTTAACAATGGATGAGCAAAGGAAAACAATGATCCCTAAACAAAATCAAATGTGCAAAATTGTTATAACATCATGAATTGAACTTGCAAAATAATATCTTATGACCAGCAACAAATAAGCCAAGAGAACCATAGGAATGAATTATAGGAAAGGTTGAACAAGCTCTAATTGCATGCACAACAACTTGGAAATAATGCATTGTCTTTTCAAAAAAATAAGCATAGTCATTATATTATAAATATAAGGTTTAGTGCATTTGATGCTTCTAATAATCTAAATCTATGAACACTATTTTCTACAAATATAAATACACAAATTAATTCATCAATTAACTATCCTCACTCTAATGTCATGTTGAAATTTGACATCCATTAGAAATGTGTAATAAGGTTCATTGAGGAAATAAAGAAAAAAAATTAAAAAAAACCAAACTATGAAAATACTAGAATAATTATTCCATAGTTATAGTAGGAGGATCAATAAAATAATAAACAAAGTATGACAAATATGATAGAAACTAATATAGTAAAGTGTAAGCATCATAAATAAGCATAATTGCCTTGTATAATATTAAATTGTAGCGTAAGTAGTTAATGGTTATGAATATAAATTCCTTAATTTCATAAAAGATACAAGATAAACACAACATAAGGAATAGAAATTCCAATTTTATTGATAATGAATCTTAACATAATGAAGTGCTCCCTTGGATTCCATAATCCAAGCTCACTCAAGTGATTAAAATCCAAACAAGTACTCACAATTGAACAAGGAAAGAAAAAGATATCTTTATTCTTACTTAAAAGAAATGATATAAAAATGTGAATGGAATCTAAATACCTAAGGATAGAAAATTAACTTAAACAACCCTTACATCATACACTCACAATGAGCATAAAGCCATTAAGTTGATGGCTCAGAATCACTTAACCACAATTACTCTAGTAGAGCTCTAATCATACTTACAACTCAAGGATTTGACTGCTTATAAATGAGAATCCTTTTTGCTTTATATAATATCAAAGGTGACCATTGGTCTCCCTTTGTGATGGTCTATCTTTTAAAAAGTGATTTTTATCTAACTTTCACCCTCTCATAGTTAGCCTTGGTTATGACTTGTACTAACCTACAAACTCTTGTAGCTACAACTAGCTATGACCACCAATGTCATGCCTTGGGAACTAGGACAAAAACTTAAAATGAAGGTTGAATTGACTACACAAAATTTGTGGCTTGCATGAGAAACTTGCATAAATCTTGCACTATGAAACTTAGCTAAAATCCATTATTTTCTTTTCTATTTTGCTTTGACTATGATCAACTACTACTCACAATGTGTTCACAGCCTAGGTTAAAGCTAGCTATAACCATATCACCATGTAGTTACTTGCCCAAACTAAAACATCACATGAAAACACATCTAAAATATTTAAAACTAATAATGTTCATTCCTAGAAAATCTTATGACATCATGAAAATATACTGATATCCTCATCATCTTCCTTCCCTTCAAAAGAAACTTGTCTTCAAGTGGGTGGTACAATTAGGATTGCATTAAGCCCCTACATACCCAAATCAGACATATGAACCCAAATGGCATTTTAAGTCCCTTAGTCACTCTAATGCGCCTAGTATTCATTATTCTTACTATGTATTCTGGTCTTATCCTTTCATGATTCTAACACATTTAACTTCCTTTATGTCATTAAGGAAGTTTGACCTATAAGGGCATCATTTTTTACTTCAAGACTATCCTTCAAGTTTGATGCTAAAACATTGCAATGGCATGAGTCAAATCTTAAACATTAAACACAAAAGAATTAGACAAATCAATTTCATAGGTATTTTCTTTGATTTTAGATCTAATCTTGAATGGATAAATTCTTCTTAACTTGAGCTTCTAGAAATGCACATTTCTCTATCCTTTTTTTTGCTTAAATGAATCCATACATAATTTCTAACTTGGAATTTAACTTTCCTCATGCCTTCATTTTCTTTGGGTTTCACTTCTTTGACTTTCCTCTCTAAATCAATACTTAAAAAGGCATAATCTTCAAATTTCTTTAACTCATCAACAATTTTTTGATGAAAAAATATAGTTGGCAACAAATGAACTTTTACCAATACTATTGTTATATGAAAACTTAGCATGAGCTAACTTAGTTTCCTACCTTTGAGGATAATCCTAACATAAACATTTTAGGATCTTCAATGAAGATCTATTCACAACCATAATTTGTCCATATTTTGAGGGTGATAGGATATAGGAAAATATAACTTTGTCTCCAAAAATTTCCAAATTAGCATCCAAAAATGGTCTATAAATTTTACATGTCTATCATTAACAATATTCAATGGGAGACCATGAAATTTCACAACATGCTAAAAGAATAAATGAACAACATGAGAACCATCACTACTTCTCTTACATATAATAAAATGATTCATATTTTTAAATCTATCTATCATAATAAAAGAATTGGTTTCATGAGAAAATGATTTGGCTCAAAAAATGGAACATTGAAATAGAGATTCTATATTGTGATACAAAGCAACTCCATAAGTGTATTAGAAATAAAGCACTTTTGTACATTTAGGGTAACCCAACATAAAATAAATAATTTTATTTAGATAACATTAAAGGAGGCATTAATAGGAAAGAAAATTATTTATCTATCCTTATATTCCATAGCCTATGATGTCAATTTAGTTGAGAAAAAATCAGATGTTATCCTAGCTCTAAGTTATGGGTTCAATTCTAATGGGTAATGTTGAGTTATAGAGTTCTATTTAAACTACATATCTTTGGGTGTAGTTATGTTTTAATTATTTTTTATTCCAACACATCCACTCCTCCAAAATTAGTCAATAAATATTGGGTTTCCATTATTTTAAAATTGAAATAGGTAGATGGGTCTAAACTCTAAAAGAAGATAGAAGATATCATTTATACAATCAATGGACAATTGGAAATGAGCATTACATATTCTTAGAATGTGTTGTTATAGAGAAAAGCTTCCATACATGTCAAATTATGTTAATTATCTAATTGACATTTTTGAAATAGCACCATGGAAACTTAGTAACTTTATTAATGAAATGTTTGCTAGTCATACTATGTATATCTCTTTTGTTTAATAGATCCAGAGGGTCTATAAATGTAATAAAGAATATCTCAATTTCAGTTTCATAGTGATGAGTGGTGAGGTACCCCTACACTCAACCATACGAAATGAGCGTCGCACGCGCGATCCGGTTGAACTCCGCAGATGGACTAGTTGTGGCACCTAGATAGTTAGCCTTAGGTCGCAGTTCGTTGTCTTCCCATCTAGACTAGTTTTGCATATGTCACGTATGGTTTAGTCTAGATGAGGTGTATGATGTGTTCCTAAATCTAATGCTACTCCTGATGGCAGTGAAAAATAATATTAACTAATTCTAAGCTAAGAGGAAAGGGTAAGAAAATCTAATCTAGCCTAAGTGCGACGAGCAACCGATTCCTTGATCAACCGTACACATCTTGGACTT
>MNCI01013865.1:74626-109161 GCA_015680685.1 Gnetum montanum | reverse complement strand
CCTCTTATTTATAGACATGGCGGCTGACTGCGATATCACGTACGCGATATCGCAGGGCAGGACGCGATATCGCGGCCGACGCAGACCGCGTCTCATCACATAGCAAGGAATCATAACTAAATTTTGCTATTGGAGTACCACAAATAACTTCTAAAGAAATTTTTTCCCAGAGAGTATTTGGGATTGACAATGATATGTAATGCTCAGTAACACCTTTTTCTTCATTAAAATCTTGAAAAACATGACATTGCTTAATGAATTTGACATCATTTCTATACATAATAAGTTAGAAGTAATTATTTTTCACCAATTCTAATGTTTTGGTCTTGCACATGTGGCTCATCATGTTACCATTATGTTTCTCTTCTAAAATTTGTAGCTTGAAGTTACACTTTGGAACACAAATATTTTATTCTATTAAAAAGAATACCCTATTGGAAATGTTAGGCGTTCCATCTATCTAACCTTGTAAAAAAAAATTTAAATACTTCCATAAAAACCAAAAATTAGTATTTTTTGGATACAAATTAACAAAAGATTCAAAATCATTTACCTAAACACATGAATGGGCAATGTGGATTCTAGAGAAAGCATCTACTGCAACATTAGATTTGTCATTTCTAAGCTTTAGAAAAAGATGAAACTCTTATATTTGTTACAACCATTTCATTTGATGAAGTGCCTTATGATCAGTTAATAAAAGAAATTCAACTGCCAATAAGTAATCCCTCTAGTGTTTTATAGCTTGAAGTATAGTGCATAACTCTTTCTCATATACACTATGCTTTTTTCTATATTCATTCAATTTTTAAAAAAAGAACGTAATGAGGTTATCCTCTTGTTACAAGACACCACTAAACTATGATGATAAGAAGCTCCCTTGGATTCCACAATCCAAGCTCACTTAAGTGATCAAAACCCAAACAATTTCTCACAATTGAATAAGATAAGAAATTGAACATTTGTTCTGGCTCAATAGAAATGACATACATATGAAAATGGAAGATCAAAATCCAAGGACAAACAAGTAGCTTTAAAATACCTCATATGACATACTCATAAGGAGAAAAAGTCATCAAGATGATGACTCAAAATCACTTAACCAAAGTTTCTCTAGAAGAGCTCTAATCCAACATACAATGCTTAGAACTTAGGCCTCTAACCATGGTGCTTACAAATGAGATCTATTTTGGCCTTATATAATATCATAGGTGATCATTAGTCTACTCCTATGATTGTTAATACATAAAAGGTTAATTTTTTAGAGCTAGCTTTAGCTGAGACTAGCTATAACTTGCATTGGGCTATAGTTTCTTATAGCTACGAATTAGTATGACCTCTAATGCCTCCTAGTAAGAACTTGGATAGAAACCTAAAATGAAGGTTTAATTGATTACAATCTAGTGTGAAACATGACTAAAATGGATTATTTTCTTTTCTATTTCACCCTAACTCTAATTGGCTATGATTCTTTGTGAACTTGCAATTTTGATTGAAGTTGGTTGTAGCTGGCTATGATTGGTAGCAACTTGTAGTTACATATGAAAACTTAAATATCATATGAAAAAAAATCCAAAATATTTCAATTTCATAATACACATTCCTAAGAACCTCTAGGACACATTGAATATGACAAATATATTTGGATGATAGGGTGATATTCTTAACATGACTATATAATGAATTTTCAACCATAGACAATTATACAAATAGTGTGTGTTGAATTATATGGAACAGAGTATAAAGAGAGCCAATTTTATAATAGAACTTAGTAGGGATATAACCATACATCAAAAGACACATTTTTTCATTATTATTTAATAAAATATTAATTATTTTATGTAAATAGTCATAGTTATATATCTCTTAACTTAAACCATACATGTTGAGGTTAATGGGATGTCGCAACCAAACATTTGAGGAAAATGCCAAAACATAGTATTTTTTTTACATGAAAAAACTTATAGATTTATTTCTTTCATAATCTAGATTAAATATAATCATGTTTCTAGTGTGTAAACCTTGATAGAAAACATATCTAAAAAGAAAAATCTACCTTGTACTTTGAATAATTTCAATGTAATGGAAGAAGCTCTTTAATTTTTTTGTAATTTCATTTTTCCTTTACATTAAGCTAAAATTTGAGAATATTATTTACAATGCTTTATGCATATACAATAATGTTAGAAATATTTTGAAAATTTTGCCAAAACTTCTAAAACATAGAAAAATAATGATAGATAATTTCATAAATTCTTCATATCAATTACAAGTGTAACAATGAATTAGTGCCTTAGATTTAAGATTTTGACATATTAGAAGTTTTTTTATAAAGGCATTTAGAAATGAAAGTTTTATCTTAAGAGATGGACATACTTCTCTCATGTAACTTTTTTCATATCTAGTAGCTTATCATTTAGCATGTTATATGTAAATGTATGGAATAGAGGCTAGAATTTCCAAACACACATATTCATTATCTATACAAATATTAGTTTTAATCCAAGTTTTAATGGCTTCAAAACTTCATCAAATTGAGCTATCTCTTAAGATAGTAAATACATATTATAAAATTAAATATTTCCACAAGGGTGTTTCATTATCATAGTCTTGTTCCAACAATATTAGGTTAACTAGATGAGTTCTCTTTCATCATTGTTCTTTATTAAAAGCTAATGTTTATCTATCTACAATTTTATCATATCACCTTTAACCATTTCGTTATATGTCCTTCCATCTTTGTCTTAGTAGGAATCCTAGAACTATGATGTGGCCATCTCATTTGAGAGGTTCATTATCTGATATTTCTTAAATAGAATAAACCATTTAATATGTCATTATTTTAGCTTATCTACAATGGAAGCTACTCCAATTCTTTCTCTAATATCTTTATACAAATTTTCTCTTTTTGTAACATTCAACTCTCATGACTTCTTGCAAGATGAATCCATGTGATGCTCATGAACTATGTGTTCTTCTACTTTTCTAGATATGCATACCCTCTATTTTCAATGAACTTTATAATCTTGTGTATTATTATTTTTTAATTTTTTATTTCAATGCCCTATATGAATGCATAGGGATTTTTGATTAATTGGAAATAGGATTAGAATTATCTTCCCATAGAGCTAAACCATGATCCATCTAATGGATTGGTTCTTGGTTGGCTTCACGGTTTAGGCATTCATCTATTTTGCTATAGGATCTTCTACCCTTCATGATGATTCTATTGTTGTAATTGTTTACTTGGAATTGATATGAAGAATGTACGAAATTACCTATGCAAACATGTCACCTACATCAAAATTATTACATCATGTAAACATGTCACCTACATCAAAATTGCATATCAAACTCATATTAGGCCCTACAAGATCAAAAATGACTCATCCAAGGTATTACTGACATCATAGGCATTAAATTTTATCATTTTGATAGTTTGACATTGAAACTCAAAGAGAGAAATTTTTCTAACTCTTGGCCTAACACTAGTGTTGGTGCTAGCATCCTTGATGTCATCCCTACCACATCCATAACACTTGTTGCTTGCATTTTTGCTTTTTTCTTGGCTCTCTTGATTCTTTGACATAATTTTCTAGGCACAAAATTTTAACTTTTGCAAGTTTGAAGGAAATTTTGGAAGTCAAGACTTTAAAAGTTTTCTAAGTATGGAAGGTAATGCTAATGCTAGTGTCAACATCACCTTCTCAGCATCACCACCATATCAAGGTTTCCAAGCTCCTCAGTGTCTAGTAAGCATCATCACAACTCATTTTGGCATTAGCTTAGTCCACCTAGAGGCTTGGAAGCATCACTTAGAAAAAAAAAAAAATTCAATGTATCTAATTGGTGTTGACATTGACACCAATGCTAACACTTATGGGATACACATCTTGTAATCCTTGGCATTTACACTTTGCATTCAACATCATTTCTCAACTTCATAGGCTCTTTGGCATTGTCATGAAACCATTCAACATTTTTTTGGGTGTTAAACGGAATCCTATAGGCTCAAAACTATAAACTAGATAAAATTAGAAAATGTTTTCCAAGTCCTAATAATGCAAAAGTTGATCCTAGCATCAATGTGAATGTCACTAGTTGTGGGACTTGCATAGCCTAGTTTGCATGGTTAAACATGGCAAGAACGAATTGTGGATGAACTCCACATGAATTTTACTTACCTCCATGGTTAAATTTGACAAGCCTAACCCTATAAATACAACATCAAAACCAATATTTTATGGCCAATTTCTTGAGATCTAGAGAATTTTTTTTCTTTTGAGATTTCAAGAGGTGAAATGTCAGACTACCTAGTAGCTCATGTTTGCTCCATGACCATCACAACTCCTCTCAATTCCAACACTAATGATGATGTAGCATGAATGTCAGTCAAGCAATATCCTTGTCAATAATCTAAACTTATAATTTTTAAGCATTAATATTCAGAGTTGAGATTTTTTTAGCTCTAGCATCAATGATGGGACCCTTAGCAAAAACAACCTTATTTTGGCCTGATTTAATTCAAGAAAATGCTTTATAATTACCCCCATATCCTCATCCTTCAGATGTTGAATTTCACTCTCTAAATCCATATTTTTCTTGCAAATTGGTTTTTATTGTTAGTTTTATCTTACTTACATTTATACTCCAACACTTGTATTTTGGCTTTGCTTAGGAGGCAAACACTTATTTCTTTAGCAATAAAACATTTTTCTTGTTTGGGAAGGAAATCAAAACCTTTTCCCCCATATCATAGCTCTCATATTCTAATATGTTATGCCATTTCATTCAAGTTTCATACTTAGATTTTATTCCATCACTTATATTCTATTTCCTACTTAGTTTATTTTTTATTAGAATTTGGTTAATTTTTAGTGTTTAATCCAACACTTTTATCATTTCCCTATTGTTCCTAGTTTCCATGTAGTATACTAAATCCACATTCAATTGAAGATTCATGCCCCATTATATCATTATTGTTTACTTAGTGAAGTTTATATATGCCAAAGATCGTTTGTGGTGTTCAATTAAGTATTCCAATACTTTAGTCATTTAGGTGTTCCTTGTAAGATTAAGGAAGAATGGTTTTTCAAGAACAACAAGAAAGCATATAAAGTAGTACAACCTGAACCATTAATTAAATTAATTGAAGTCACTTGTTTCTTAGGTCATAAGGCCTAGATTTGAACCTAGGTACAATAACTAGAAAAGAGGTTAGGAGTTTATTTTTTTGTTGATCCTCTTGGCATTCCACTTGCTAGAATGAGCATTGAGCCTCCAAGTGATTACCCTTATTTCATTCCATATGCCCTTTGTCATTCTACCCAAAAAATAAAGGAATACCCAAATATTTTGGTAGGTTGATGATCTTCTAACATTGCATTGAATTACTTGTTATAAAAATAATTTTCTTATTAGAACATCCTACAAAAGTCAAGAGATAAGTAAAATTTCTATTCAAATAACACTCAACTAGTTATGAATAAAATTTATCATTAATAAATTAAGCACATGTAAAATCAATACATGCGTAAATTGGAATGATAAAGTTAATAAAACAAGTATAAAAAGATAGGGTAAAATAGGATCATCTTTTTTAGGACAATTGTTGACAAAATATTTGGTTGTCTATATGGATATCTTTGTGGAGGTTGCAAAATCCCTCATGGTTGCTACTAATACTACTCATACAATTGAGGCATGACTCCACTTGGATAGTATGAGTTTCTTCTATAACTACCTTGTTTGGCTATCCACTTGGTTTTTGGATATAACTACCTAAAATCAAGATATGTTGGCAAATTGATATACAAACAATCAATCAAAAGAAAAACCAAGGATAAAATAATTTTTCTTTTTTAATTTAATGGAAGAAGAAGTTTTATAGGCAAGCCACATAATTGGAGGTGTATGAAAACTTGGTATAACAAGTGTATGAAAGACCAACTACGCTGGAGCATTCTTTACTCAGACCAACATGGATTACCAAATATGCAACATAAGATTTCCTTTTAACAGGTGAAAAGATAATTATGAAGTGCAATGAAGATAGATCAAAAAAATACTTTTAAGGTGCCTATTAAATACATTCAAATAAATAAACCATAGTAGTTTTCATGTCTCCAGTGAAACTTTTATTAGAATAATTTGCAGGTGTCTCTAACACATCTATAGCCCACTTCCTTTTAATTCCCATGAATCTTGCATAGAGAGTTCCTTATAAGTGAAATCACCATTGTTGAAAATTAAACATAATTTTATGTGATATAATTATTTCATACTCAAAAAATAATTTAAGTTATGGAAAGCAAAAATAGCGTGGCTGTAAATATGCACTTTATGTTGATAATGTTTATAAAGGTAGGTTGGAGAAGATAATACACATGCCTTTATCAAAAATTGATTATAAAATGCAACTAAAATGGTAACTATAAGAGTAGGATTACATGGTATTATCATCATAACTCAACAATATTTAAGAGAGCAATGAATTAGCAACTACCACTATAAATAGAAAAAAAGAATGCAACCCAAAGAAAGAGCAAAAATGCATAAAATGAGCTAATTATAGACATGTTACGATCTTGAAAAAAGCCAGCTACATTTCCCCTTGTGAGCCACATTCCATGACTCTAAAATTATGGTGGTTGTGTTTGTGGGTAGAATATGCACCTTCTTTCCAGAAAACCTTATTTTTAAAACAAACCAAGGCATGGTATAGAAAACAAGTTTGATCACTAAGGTAGAAAATGCACATTCTGAGTTACCATGTGTGGTCAAAATCCTCTTACATTTTAGAATAAAAATGAAATGTTCTCAAATCTCACTTTGCAATCTACTTGGCCTCTCTAATAGTTGGCAAGGTTGTGTCTATCATATCAAGACCACAATGAAAATCTAGAAATATTAGTCATGAAAATAGGAAGAAACTGAAAATATCAACAAGAAGGAGATGTCAACCAATGATTCCTCTTACATTTTCAAGATTAGACATGCTATCTATTTCATCCTCAAAACATTTTTTAAATTAAAAGAAAGAAAATATTTAAGGTTTTAAGCTCCTTGTCACAATCGTACAAGTTATAATAATTCTAGCTCTATTTGGATTATAAATTCTTGCTACATCATATTATAGTGATCTCTTTTGCCTTGTTTAGGCATAAACCTATTATTTATATCAGCTCTTCCCTACTTTGTACATGTGCACTTTATACATAAACTATAATAGAAGATACATTTCATTTCAAGTTCTCACATTTGTTATAAGGGCTTCTTCCATTTTGGTCCATCTTTGCCATCATTACATTGTTGTTACTTGCACTTTCTTACTGAGATTTTCAAATAGATATATGTCACTATAATCATTATAATACCAAATTTTTGCACAAGAAAGACCAAGCTTGGTTTGTGCTTATTGCCAGTGAACTCTATGAATGTGTATTTGTACTATTTGAAAATAGTCAAATGCAAATGAATTTAAATATATAAAATGCCACATATCAAGAGCCACTTTGAGGCATTAGTAGAAAGCCATCCTGATCATAATAAGTTAGCCAAGACTTTGAAAAAGGGCATGAATCTAATTAATCCTTTTTTTTATACATGAACATGTAGTAAAAAATCCTACTTGAAGCAAGGATTGACAAAAAATGTGTAAGGGGCTGATAGCACCATTTGCTTGGTTTTCGACCTTGAAAAATTGAAGTCATCTTTGGCTCAATTAGTTGAGCTTAAACCAAAAATATATGCTTATAGTGCCTATGGCTAAATAGTTTTTCTAATAAATGTTTTCTTAACT
The DNA here is from genome assembly GCA_015680685.1 of Gnetum montanum. NCBI lineage: Eukaryota > Viridiplantae > Streptophyta > Gnetopsida > Gnetales > Gnetaceae > Gnetum > Gnetum montanum. The sequence goes on along the minus strand of MNCI01013865.1, from coordinate 101,360 downwards.
AAACACCAAATACTTTTGGATACATTATACACAAACCTTTCATTTTGAATTACTAAAACTACATGTACTTAATTACATCACTGAATCCTATCTGTGATCCTTATTGGACTACACCACCACCACCATCATCATCCTAGCCTTGTCCCAACAAAATGGGGTTGCCTTTGCAAGGGTGCCTCTAGTGTGATTCCAACTAGCAACCTCTTATTTGCATAATACTTATTTAACAATGTACTAATCATTTATTGGACTAGACCAATTTCAAAGACTCCTTTTTATAGAATTTTATCCTAACTCTGTGTTACCCATTGAAACCAAACCTGTGACATGGGGTTTTCATGTCAATCTTGTTTCTACACCTAGCATACAAATTATTGTTTAATGGGCTTTGCGAAGAAAAACCATGAGTGCTTTTATGGTGGAATAATAATTATGCATAATAACACTATAACAATTCACTATACCTAGGAATAAGGGAATGTACAAGATAATCAAGAATCTCATTGAAAAGCATTTTCTTATCTACATTTTGCAGTGTTACATTACTTTTTAAAAGTACCAAAACTAAAAGAAAATAAAAATAAAGGGTGTAACAATTTTCTTTCATTGAAGATATAAATATTCTCTTTGAAGAGCCTTAAACTAGACTTATAAAAGAGGTTTTACAAAGATGGGTCATACACATCGCTGAAAGCACAATGCAAGCTTTTGATTTTGTATTATAAAAGGTAACTAACATCATTTAGACTCCAATGAGTTAAGGATAAAGGAAAAATTATGACTAACTATATTACTACAGAACTAAAAACATCAAGAAGGCTACTCTTACACTCTATCCTAATTCATCAAAGTTCAACATCCTCATCTACAAAAGTGGTAATAATATAATGTAACATAGTAATCAAAATTACATAAGATCCTATGGAAAATCAAGGATACTACTTAACTTGAAAAAATGCATGAATCCAAGTAACATGTGTAAATGCACATGCCAATTGTGCAAAAATATACATTGATATTCAAGATATCAAATTAAATGTCACTAATTGTTTGGGAGTGCACAAAAATAACTATTGATAACATTAATTTGCACCTAAGAAGTCCTAGGGCATAAGTTATATAAACTAAAGTAAAATATAAGAAAATGTCCAAGTAGTAATGTTTAATCGTCTACATATAGTTTAAACATTTGACATGTGGGAGACTTTATCTATTTCATATTATTGNTTTAAACATTTGACATGTGGGAGACTTTATCTATTTCATATTATTGGCCATGAGGTTTTCTCCTATCTCAACATGTTATATTATTTCTAGTTAAAGTGATCTTCAAATCTTGACAATATAGATTTCAGAACATAATTAGAAGGGTGGGCTTATAATAGGTTCTTTAATAATCGCTAGAATACATGGTTTGTTAAAATGCAATCAAAAGGACATTTAAAACTAGCAATTTAGCTCCAACTTTTCAAGTCCTATGCACTATTTTTCAAACAAAAGGGACTTACAAATTATGAATCTTAAAAAGTAGTTTGCCTTGTGAGTACATATCCAAAATTAAAATATTAGCACACCAAATCTTTGAATTGCAATGAGAATTCTACAACAAGAGACCTACGGAAAATAGCTTCACATCCACATAATTGTTCTAAATGAATGCCTTAAATGAGATACCTTTAATGTAAATTTTTTTTAGAAATGTGAAAAACTAATGAATGGCATAAACACATGGACATGATATTAATTAACTTTTCTTTCAAGTAGGTAGACTACCGTAGTCCCTTTTTGATTCCAAATGCATGCAAAATTTGACAAAATAAAACAACTAGAACACATTCCATAATAAATAATAGAACAATGAACCAAAAACTACCCTATACACTAAAATACTAAAATGCAAAAACACACGACACAACTAGTTAGCTTGCATTAACAATCACATACTTACAGAGCTAAACTATTGCAAAATGCTCTAGCAGCCACAAGAAATAATTAAAAATCTACAAAAGTTTGTATCTTCAACTAATTTCAACCTGAAATTCAAAAATAAAATAGAGAAAGAATCATTATACGTGATCATGTTCATAAAAGTTCAAAGGTTACAAAAAACTAGAAAGCATTTTATCTACCTCTTACAACCTTCAATCCAAATAATGAGTCACAACAACTCCAATTTTCTTGTGGCATTCTAGGAAAGAAACACCAAAAGAAAAATAATAAACCCAAAAGCCCATCATAGCACATTCCCACCACTTTTTCATTCAAATTTATATTCAAATAACACTCAACAACTAGTTATGAATAAAAATGTATCATTGATAAATTAAGAATGTGTAAAATAAAGACATCCATAAGTTGGAATGATAAAGTTAATAAAATAAGGGTAAAAAGATAGGATAAAATAGGATCATCTTGTTTAGGACAATTGTTGACAAAATATTTGGCTGTCTATATGGATATCTTTGTGGAGGTAGCACCATCCCTCATGGGTTTGGTTTACACCATTGTTGCTAATACTACTCATACGATTGAGGCATGACTCCACTTGGATAATATGAGTTTTTTTTTTTTACAATTTCCTTGTAAATATGCTAATTTCCTTGGCATTTTCTTTTTAACAAACTTTGGATTCAAAGCATAAGTACCTAACTCTTAGGCATAATTTAACAAACTTAGTTTGCATTCCCATACTAAAATAATCACAACCATCATCATTTTCTATTTTAGATACTTAGTCCATAGCAGCAAATTTTCATTTCAACTTTAATTGTTTTTTTATTCTTTTTTTCTAGTTCTCATGATGCATGTTGATTTGATATATTATTATATAATACTTGAGTTTTATTAAATTACCTTGTTGGCTCTATACTTTGGGGTGCTTTTAGTCATCTAATTTTAGTTTACACATCAATTAGAAAAAAATAACAAATAGCAACAAAAGCTGTAAGCTTCCTATCCTTAAGTTTTTAAGACAAAAAGAAATTAATATTTTTGAAAATAAATTAACAGTTTTACTTTCACTATGAGATTTTTTACTTAAATTTGGAGCTAAAAAGTGATATCTTTGAAAATATGTATTGGGTTCTAATGGGGACTATTAGTTGGAGTGATAGTAAGGTGCTTGTTTCTTAAGTTGTAAGACCTAGGTTATCTAAGTTCAAGCTTGGTTGCAACCACTTGAAAGAGGTTAGGCTTTTACTCATTCATGAGCTCTCCTAGGACATTTCCTAGTGAAGATGAACTTTGAGCCTTTGGTGATGATCCTTTATTAGGTTCTAACAGTTCCTCTCTTATAAGAAAAACTCCATAAGAGTAAAATTTTCCAATAAAATTTAGCAATATAATGTTATTTTTTATTTTTTTATTAGGTAATCTTGAACTCTATTAGTTATGATTATTTATCGTTTGTTCCTACACTATTGCTTGGCCCTCTTAATGTTTAGAATGAGCCATTCTTTTAGAGTGGATGGTAAAAAAAAATCACCTCCATAAGTGTTTTTAACCTTTTCATAAACATGTTTAAACTTTCATAATTTAATCCACTCATCATGTGGAGTGAGAACAAATAATATGATTAAACAAGTGGAAAATAGAAATGTATAAGGTCCTAATAGTGGCTTGGCATAGCATCCAAATTCTAAACCTAGACATTTATAATTTGCCTGTGTGCCTGGGGTGGCCACAATGCAATTTTTAATGCCAAATAATTCTTTTCACATTCAAAAGCTTCTCTACAGTAGAACATTAGAGCCCTACACATTTGAAACTAATTTAGTTTCCTCATTATCATCAAACTCCTATTGTTGTTGTTGCCACAACTACTGTTCTTCGTCCATTTTGTCTAAATTCACAATGTTTTTGCTACTAGTATTCATCACATGCATAGGATTTTGCAACACAAGGATCACACATGCCATTTGTCCCATTTTTATCTCAAGTGCCAACACAAGCATCTTTTTCTTTATTTGGCCCACAAGCCACAACCATGGCACAACCTTTTCCTTCTATCATGCAACCCATAACAAGACCACAAGACTCACAATAGACATTACAACCTTATGTACAGACCTCCCAAACTATGGGGCCATCATAAGGCTTGGATCAAGCCTTCCAAATGATCCAAGACCTAATAAAGGAATTAATGAGGCTTAAAGCCTCTACCACACAAATTGTTAAGAATATGGACTTCTACATGGATGATCCCATAATTCCTATAGTCCCATAGCTTACACTTCCTCTTGGTGTTCCCATTCTATAATTTAGCAAATATAATGGAGAAGGTTACCTTAATGTTCATCTTATCACCTTTCAATCTAAATGTTTTCTCTTACAGCCATGGCCTCATACCATCATAAGGATTTTCCCTATGTCTTTGACTGGGAAAGCACTTGATTAGTATCACACATTACCTAGAGGGTCTATATCCTCTTTGGAAGACTTAGTAGCCTAGTTTGTCAACTACTTCAAGTATAACTTGATGGCTAACACAATGCTTGACCAACTTATGCAGGTCATGCAGGGGACCTTAGAGCCTATACAAAAATTCATTTAGTGGTGAAATGGATTTCTAAATGAAATACTAGAGCCCAAAGCTGAAGCTCACTTATTAGCCATATTCAAGGGAGTAGTTTATGACTTTATCAAGTCTAAACTCTACTACCTTGATTCATGGTCTCTTAGCCAAGCATTCTCACAAACTAAAAACATAGAGGATGTGATAGAGGCCAGCCATGATTTGGCTTATATATCATATAAAAACCAACATGCTTGAAGAGACAAGAAAAAGAGCAAATAAAAAAACACTATTGTAGCAATTGTAACAAAATAAAATGATATCACAAACTAAGGGTCAAGGGTCAATTTTACTAAGGCCCCCACCAATGACCATAATAATCTACCATAAACTTCTGAGACCATTGCATTGATAACAAGTAAACCTAACTTTGAAAGGAAGGATAGGTCTAAATATATCACATTACCATTGAAACCATCCAAGTTTCTATACCAACTATTAAGATGTGAACATATGCAACATAAACAAATGACTGAAGCTACTCAAAAGAAACATGAGCGACTATGTAAAATAGCCAAAGATCCCACATGGGTAATGAAGGATGATCCTCAATTACCTAAGTACTTCAAGTTAGATGGATTTTTCCACTATCATCAACTATGTGATCATGATACAAACTTTTTCCTTACACTAAAGGACGACTTACTAAGGATGATAAATAAGGGAAAACTAGTCTTAGATGTTTCTAATCCAGTTCACCCATAAAACTAGTCAATGTAGGTCTACAAAGACTCATTGAATGCTAATGATTGTCCCTATGTTATTTTAGCATTCAACATCAATGACAATTGGAGACCTACCAGAGAACCATTCGTGATCCAAGTACCCCTCAAAAGTGAAAGAGCTTCTACAACTTCTCATAGCTCAAGGCCTCCCTTTACTATGAGAGTACCATCACGAATGCCTCTAAGGAAACTTGTTATCATCAACATCCCCCAACCTAATACAACCTAAATACCTATTGTCCAACCAACTATTGTGGTGGTGAATGCTACTGCCTCTTCCTTATAGCCAATAGTTGATAGCCAAAAAATTTCAACCAACCAAGGGAATAAGCATAAGTAAAAGCCTAACAAAAAGGGAGACAAGTAGATGGAGGCATGAAAGGAAGTGGGTCCATCAAAGCCCACTCCCATTTTGAATATACCTATGACCTCCTCTACTTCATTCCATTCAACCAACAAGCCACAGGAGGACACTAAAACCCATGACCAAAATAATAAAAATGAGCCACAATAGCCATAGCCTAAAGTCAAAGTTTGCATTTTGGGATGCATGGAGGAAGTAAAGCACAACTAGGATGACAAGCCCATGGCCAATGCCAAAACCTTCCTTAGTTCAATGGACCAAGTTAGGTAATCACTCGAGTAGAAAAACATAACCTTAAGTTTATATGACTTAATCATGAATTTTTTCACACACTGTGAGGTGCAAGTCAAAATGTTGACTTCCGTACCCATTAGTGGAGATATTTCTATTAATGAGGAAGCCATCCATGTAGTAATGATTCCTCACTCACCAATAGAGGGGAAGTCATCACCATTGACATTTCACAATAGCCAAATTAAGGTTAATCCCCATAATGATGAGGTGGCTATAACCACTTTATTCATGACCATATGCATAGGAAAATTTAAAATACATTGGGTGCATGTTGATGATGGAGCTATAACCAGTGTCATCCCATGCACCATCATTGAATGCTTGGGCTTAATTGAGCAAGTAAAAACTATGACCACTGTAGCTCTTAAGTCCTTCAATGGATCAAGAGTTACCCTCAAGGGGTCTATCTTCTTAGATTTTGTAGTTGAAGAATAATTTCCTATAACTACAAATTTCTTGGTGGTGTAAGAGACACCAGGGTTCAACTTAATTCTAGGAAGACCTTTGTTGGCTTAGTTACAAGCTATTTCCTTGTCCATCCATCAAGAAATTCACTTTTCTTACAAGGGAGGTGAAATCATCATTCATCATGACAACACATATCCCTTACGTATCAAAAATGTAGGCATAGAAAAAGGGTCCAAAGTGAAGCTTCAAGAAGAAGCAAGAACCCAAGATAACCAACAATGATAATGAGAAGTAATGTGATACATTATGGGATGAACTTCCATTTAAAATTTTGAGCAAAGAGGATGGAAAATCCAAGCTTGTGCAAAGTATGTCTTACTCACTCCCTAATTTTGCAAAGATTCAAAAGGTTTTGCACAAGTGAAGTTTATCTTAACCTTACCATGCCTTTATGAATATATGTAAGGATAGCCTAATAGCCTTATTTTTTCTTATGTAATTTACTATATCTTTGTTATTTTATACACATAGCCTATGCATGTAGCCATAAATTTATTTGCATTATTAGTTATTTGCTACAACATTTCTTTATTTTTACTTATGTTTTAGACATTTAGAAAGTGTCTCTTTTAGACATGACCCACTAAGGCCTAAAACTAGCACTATGGCCTGCTAATGCCTAAATTTTCACTATGGCCCGCTAAGTCCTAAAAATGGCACTATGGTCTACTATGACCTTAAAATGATATTCTCATCTGCTAAGATGTTAAACTGGCAACATAGCCAAAATCATGCAATATAGCCTATACCCACGATGGCCTAAAACTAGTAAACATTCCTTTTAGTTTCATATCTCTCATTGATTAGTCTATTATCACATTGATTAGTCATTTGGTTTTATAATAAAAAACATCCACACAGTCATTTTCAAGGTTTGCAACATTTACAATATTTACTACTATAAATGCATATATCTAGAATAAAAGCAATATCAAAATTTAAAATTAGAATGTCCATAACATATAGCCATAAATACAATGTATAGCAATGATGCCAAAGAATAACCATTCATAACATAGTTTTGGCCAACCATAGCCATCAACATAAAAATAAAATCAAGCTAAACTAAAGGAGGCTACTGAGTGGCATCCAGAGAGTGAAGTGGAGGGTCATTCCCACCCTTACCATTGTGTGCTCCAATGTCTCTTGAAGCTTGAAATGTAACAACATATAGCCAGTTAATAACCCATAGCCAAGATCATGACTTAAAATAAAATCTAAAACATAAAATAGATCAAACCTGCAAAGAGTTTGGCTTCATCACTTTTGGGGGTAGTTGGGGAAGGCCTTCCTCCAAACGATGGAGGATCTAGTCCCCTATCATGTTAACCTAGTCAACATCCCAAAGATCAACACCAAAAAGAATGTTGAATCTATCTATAGAAGTCCAAGTACGAGGCTCATTATTAACAACAACTATAGTAGTCTCACCCACAACAATAGTGATATGAAGAGTAGGGGATTGCTCCACCTTGAGAGTTATTTCAAAGAGTCAATAATCAGTCTCTACTTGGATCCCCTGAATAAATAATTCTCTCTTTTTCCATTCAATAGACTCTTCCTTAAGCTATTTTAGGTAGACCCCATCATGAACCTTCTACTAACACTTATGGATCTTTTGTGTCTTGCCCCACTCTAGGATCCAAGAGTAGTGATCCTTTCAGTCCTTAACCTTTTATAAGATGAGGTGCATTTGCATATGTTGCTCCACAATCTGTTGTAGGACCACTATGTCTTGAATAGCATGCCAGGAGCAAGTCCAAGTAATTTCCTTGGTCCATAACTCCCTTGAGTTAGCCACTTGGGCTTCCACAAAGGCTTGATGGTCTTGGAGATCCCTAATTGTATCCTCCTTCCTTTGAACCTTTTTCCTCAATGCCACAAATTCCTCCCATAGGGATTTGTTGGACCTCTCTAACTCTCATGAAGCTTTTTCACACAACATTGCTAAATTAGTGGCAGTTTCTTAAAGCTTCACAAGTACACTAGAAATGTCAAAGGGAAGTCTAGGCAACGAGTCTACCTCCATGTCTCTGTAGGAGTCCCACTTCATGGATAGTACTAGACAAAGCATAAAATCCAATCACAAGGCATAACCTTAAATAGCCATAATGCAAACAAAGCCTATGACTAAAGCACATAAAATAAAATCCTTACCTATCTTAGGTGCAACCTAATGCAATTGATTGATGATATCCTTAGGCATTCCATGTAGGAACTCCACTTTGTTTGGTGTGTCTACCCATGCTTTTGCATGGAACTTAGGGATGGGAGCTTGTGTTGGTAGCTCATGAACTACTATAAGCATAAAAATCATCGAAAGGTTAGGATGATAATCAAATATAACCAATAAGATATAGCAAAAATAGTGAGGCATAAGCATACCTTGCTCTTCCTCCTCCTCCTCCTTTGGGATGATGATGGGAGAGGTACTTGGTACTACCTCATCAAACAAGGAATCTAAATTATCTATACCTGCATTAGTAAGTCCTTCAATCATTGGTTGCTTTAGGAGTGCCTCTTCTGCACATGTTTGTTCTACCTTTGCAATAGCTTGGGCTACTATAACCTGATGCATGTCTACAACCATAGCATATAGAAAAATAATTAACACATGAAATCATAAAATAACCATAAAATATTAAAACATGAAAAAAGCCAAATTTAAACAAAGCATACCTGCAACTACTTGCTGTGATGGCTTAAGCTTAAACTTAAGATTCTTTGGGGTATGTTGATCTAATGCTGGGGGTGCCTCCTCTATAGGCCTCTTAAGTTTCTTTCTAGCTACCCCTTCAGCCTCCATGCACCATCATCTAGCATTCTAGAAACTGGTAGGAAATGAGAGGGACTCATCACAATTAGTACTATCAAGAGACTTGTATTGCCTAATATGAAGATTATTAGTGGTGATGGATAATGTCTCATCCACCCACTTTGATGGGTTTTAGACTTGTATTATTTAATAAATATGTTTTATCAAAGGCCTTAAAAGTTGGCTTGGGTCTTGGTAAATCCATCGTCCATTCCTATATACCACTAGAAACTCTATAAACCTCTTTAGATAACCTATGAACAATATAAATTGCATATGGATTATCGTAGAGGTAACAACATGGAGTCTAAGCATCTCCTCTCAAAGCCCAGTAGCCTAATCAAATCTTATGTCCTCCATGAAGACCTTATTAAAGGTCCATTCCAATGCTAGGCTGATTACCTTCTTTTGTGATAGTAGTTTAAGAAATGCATGAGACCTAAAAAAAGGATATGATTCCTTTGCATTAGGATTTGTGAAGCTATCCATCAAAATTCTAGAGTGGCATATGCTTGCATCAGGCCACTCCATAACTTCTTCATGATGGCTTTATTCCCTTACTATCCTATTGGGAAACTTGGCCCCATTAGCAAGGATTTCAAATAAGTCATGAAAAAGGCCAACACTTACATCAATGTTCCCCTTAACATCTTAGATGATGGTGCTAAAGAAACCAACCTCCTCATCAAAGACATTGATAACATGCAACATGTCCATAGTGAGAATGGAAGGAATAGGTGCTATAAATACATCAAGCAAACCTACACACTGGATGTTTTCTTGAACGTATCTAGGTACCTACCCCTTTATCCACTCTTGTGTTGATCTCACATCATCAAACTTTAGGATGATGATTTCCTCATGATGTGAATGTGAAAGTGGTATAGTGACATCAGCTATGGTGGAAGGTGCTGTGAAGCAATAACTGAAGGTTAGTATCCATATGAGTAATTTCAATAACCAAGAAAAGAAATAAAACACTTAATTTCATAAAACACTAAAAGCTACATGTTTACCTTTACTTTTCTTTTGTGATGTGGAAGTTCCCACTACAAGGATTTGATCCGTGCTATCGGAATCTACCCACCAGCTATGCATCATCTTAGCATCCTTGCACTTCTTGTATATAAGGTTAAATTTGGAGGCATATTCATCAAAATCCCCTCTTAATTGTTGGTACATAGTAGCTCTAATTTGAGCACTCTCAGTGATTTTATCCAAAGTAGTTTTAGCCACTACCAAGATTTGGTCATCAATGATCAAGCCTTGATCATTACCCTTGTACCTACAAGAAGTTAAATTAATGAAGTTAGGTAAGGTAATGAAGCCAAAATTATAAAAATGTTATAATAACTATGTTTACTCCTATAGATGATACATGCTACCAAGTGGGTTCTAGAATAATGTGTGGGCTCTATGTGCCATCATTAGGGTATTATTAGTATTATACTAACTATACTCTAGCATCGTCTAGATCTCCAAAGGGTAGCATAAACTTATGACATCTATGGGTCCCCTTGTGGTCTTAGAAATTAATTTATCAGTAATATACTTTGTAATTAGTCTAGATGCTTGAGACAACAAGGTCTCCATGACAACCCCAACTACATCCATGGACAAGTGTGACCACAACATCACACTAAATTTCCTAAGGAGGTAGGCAAGGAAGTCCCTTGTCCTAGGATAAAACCACAACTAGAGCTTCCCAAGAGGCATGTTCTATGGTGGAGTATTGGTCCCAGGATGACTAATGTACCACAAAATGCCAACTAGCTCAATAATAATGAGAATATTCCTTAAGAAGACCCTACATGAAACAAAATAAAAATATTGTGACCAATTAGAATTTCTTAACAATTTAGACAAAACACCTAGTGGGAGGTGAAATTAGCCTTTGTAAAAGGCTCTAAGGTGTTTATCTAAATTGGCTTAAGGAAATCCAAAAAAATCATTATCACAACCTATTAAAGTAAAAAAAAATACAACCTATTAGAGTTATTTAACAGATTTAGACAAAACACCTAGTGGGAGGTGAAATTAGCCTCTGTAAAAAACTCTAAGTTGTTTATCTTAATTATTTTAAGTAATTCTATAAGAAAGAATTATTACAACCTAGCATATCCTTGCATCATGACCAATTGGAATTTCTCAACAAATTTAGAAAAAACTTCCTAAGTTAGAGTTGAAATTAGCCTATGTAAAAAGCTCTTAGATGTTTATCTCAATTAGCTTGAGAAATTTCATAAAAGCATTATTACCATATGTCATAACCTTTACAGCCAAAACTATGTCTTAGTCTAAATTATGCATAAATTTGGAAAAAAGCAACCATAAGTTCAGAAGAAAGCATCTAAAATTATGCAAAGCATGCATAAATTTGAAAAAAAAAACTATGCACAAATTTAGAAAAGGCATGATAAACTTAGAAAAAGCCATAAAGCCATAATAAATATTAATTGAAATAGAAAAATCTTTTACTCTTATTAAAAAATAAAAATTAAGCATATTAATCATTTCTATTTTGGATAATGTACTACAATAGTGAGTTTTGCCTTGATTCACACAACCTTAGAAAAACAATTCATAAAAAATTTGTTTCAAGTCTAATAAGAGTGATTCCACCTTTTTTGGAATGTTGAAGCCAAAGCCTATGTAGCCATGATGAGAAAATAGCAAAAACCTATGCCGTTTTCTTATAGAAGTTTCACAAATCTACATAAAATTACAAAAGTAGCACAAACAACCTAACTGTGCAATGTTAGGAAAATAGCCATAAGTCTCTTATTTCAAAGCCAAATTAAATGAGACAGTAATCCTTGGAAAGCTTAAAAAAGGGCTACAAACTAATGACCTTTAATTTTACAAATATCCAACCCTTTCACTAGGAAAAATAGAAAACTTGGGTTGCTTTTTCATAGCAAAACTTCAAAAATCCTTGAGCATAAATTTCATAGAACCATTAAAATAGTCAAAATCATTAAAACCAATTTAAATTCACATCAAAATAATAGGGTAGGATTTTGTTAAAATTTAATTTTAACAAATCCTAAGGCCTAGATTTGAGAAAAATGGCCATACCCCAAGATTTTAAGAAAAAATCACAAAAAAAAACAAGCCCTATTTTCAAAATCTAAACTTCAAAAGCTAAAGCAATAAAATAACTATAAATTTGCATGGAAGTAGAAAAAATAGGAGATGGTATTTTCTCATAATTTCATTTTAATCCCTCTACTAGAATAGATTTAAACAAATGGCCTCAACATCTAGAAAGCAAAAAAGAAAAAGAAAAAAAATCTAAATCATAAAAAACAAAGGCAAAAATAGGTAGAATTGCCTACATTGGAGTAATGATAGATGGGCATTAAATGGAGATAGGCTTGGGAACCTTTGATAACTCCATTGAATGTTCATCCATCCTCTAGATTATGGGGTTCTTGCTCTTTCCTCCTCTCTATTTTGGCACCATGGTAGGCTCAATGTTGAGAAAGAGAGAAATTAGGAGAATATGAGAGTTCTACACTAGCTATAGGTGAGATGTAAGGCTTCCATGCTGATGATTAGTTTTGGCTACCACAAGAATCTCTATCAGAGCTATCCACCAATGCATTGTTGCTAAAAGATAATAATTATGATCAAAATTTGCAAAATTTGATTTATAAAACCCATCTAAAACCTAAACAACTACTAAGTTAATGCACCATGACTATAGGTGCACTAAAGAAAAATTAGGAAAATTCTAATTCATGTTGCTTTTAGTGGGGAAACAAGTTCATTTTTCAAAATTTTAAATTTTTGGATTGTGTGTCCCACCTTGCGCCTTTGCTTTTATCCAAAATTTGCATCAACGTTGAGATTTCTTGCTAATTTTAACACTTCAAACATTATGACAACCTTGATTTAATACTTCCACACTAGGAATGCCATGCCTAGTGTAGAAACATGCCCATTCTTTTACAAATTTATTGGTCTTACAAATATCTTTCTATTTTGAGTAACCTACACTTACCTTTTTCAACCTTAGGTTTTCAAATTGTGGCAAAAAATGAGCAAGGCTAGGTACCATGGATTTCCATGCTAGGGAAATAGTTCCCAACATGGAAGAAGGGGGTGACACTCACTCTTGCCTCCCAACATCCATCTAGCACAAGTTTGACTCCAATGTGGGCCTCACATGACCTAGGACCCCTTCAAGCATCTCTGGCATCCTTGGAACCTCACGAAACCTAGTCAAAACTAGTTGAAACCTAGGATTTTGTGTTTTCCACATTGGACGAGACATCTTTCACATTGAGCTTCTTACCCTTAGTGTGGAAAGATTGGGGGAAGCAAAAAATGATCTAAATTAATGACCTAATGACCATTTCCTGTTGACTGGTGATCTTAGACCCTACTAGAACCCTCTAAAGCTTCCTAAAGCCTCAAAATAAGTCAAATATTATACAAAAATATCATCCCCATTTCATCCATGCTAGGTCCATCATGATTAGAGTGGAAGAAAGGGGGTAGGTTCCATGAGGCACTTAGAACCTCTAAGCTATCAAATCTTAACACCTAACATTAACTATCAACATTGGTGACCCTAGAGGTTAACATCCATGGTCAATCGACTCTTGATTTAGCCTAGATCTAATTTTTTCCATTGAGGGGAACCTCTTCCATGTTGAGCCTTCCACCCTTAGCATGGAAAAATGGGGAAGCCTAAAATTCGTCTCACAACCCCCAAAATTATCATATCTTTATCCTAAGCACTAATGGCCAACACTAGCAACCCTATGAGTAGTTATGCATAGCTAGATCAATCAAAAAATGTCCAAAAAATCTTTTCCCCTAGTGTTTTACACTAAGCATACCATTCATCAACATTCAAGATAGATAAATCTTAACACCAGACAATGATCATCATTGCTAGTAATCTTAAAAGATCGCATGCATGACCAAAAGTGATCATTAATCCTCAAAAATATTTTTCCCCAAGTTTTAATACTAATCATGGAAGCCCTAGCATGGAAAAATGGGAGAAGTCCAAAAACCACTTAAAAGCCCTTTAAAATGACCAATTTTAGCTCCAAATCCTAGTCTTCAACTACAACAATCTCAAAGGCTAAAATGCATGGTTAATTGAAGTTAAAATTGGGCTAGATTTGTGTTTTATGGTACCTCCACACTGGGAATTCTCCCTCCATGCTTTGTAGCATGGAAAGTAAATGGAAAACCAATTTGAAATTCATAACTACCTTAGAACAACATTAACCAAGCTTGTATGCACTCTAGGACCATGCTAGCATCATTTGGAGATTTCAAACTTTAAGAAGCTTATTTCAAAAGGCCAAAAATTCATTCCCCCATGTTTTCCATACTAATCTCTCCATCCCTAGTGTGAAAGAAGGGGGAAATTTTGAAAGACACTTAGAAACACTCAAAGTTACCAAAACTTGTTGCCAAACCCTAGTCCTAGACCCCAATAGCCCCAATAGTTGACATGCATAGTTGATTGTGGTCAAAATTGCCCTAGATTTGAGTTGAATTATTCATCTACGTTGAAGATCCATTTTTTCTATGCTAAGGGTGGTATCCCTAGTGTGGAAACCTAAGGGATGACTTTTTTGGAGCTTCTAAACACCTTAGAATGACATTAAAAGACCTTTCATGCACTCTAGAACTTTGGTAGTAGCTATTAGATTCCTTAAAATTTATGAAACTAATCTTGGATAGCCAAAAATCCATTCCCCTATATTTTATATGCTAATATCTCCATCCCTCGAGTGGAAGAAAAGGGGAAAGCAAAAAAACCACTTAGTAATTCCCAAAGCTATCCAATTTTGACATGGATACATAGCCCTTGACCTTGGCAATCTTTGGAGGCAACATGCATGGTTGATTATGATCCAAATTGCCCTAGATCTAATATTAGTACTTCCTCCACACTAGAGGAACTTCCTCAGTGTGGAAATAAAAGGGTTAAGTTGCTTTTTCACTTTTGGAGGCAAGATGACATTCCGAAAGCCAAAGATCTTAACCAGAGAAGCCTAAGACCTCATAGCCTCAAGATTTCACCTGTTTGATCTCATTTCAACCTCCAAAAACTATTCCTCCTATTCTTCCATACTAGAGTAACTCCTTCAGCGTGGAAACATGGGGGAAGACCTTAAGTAACCTTAAAAAATCTTCAACCATGTTCAAAATTAGCCAAAACTTGTAGAATCAAAGTCTACAACCCTAGGGCACTAAAAACGTAGTCAAAGTGCTACAAAATCACTTTGAATCATCAAATAAGTGTCCCCCTATTTTTCCATGTTATGCCTATCATGGAAAATAAGAGGGGAAATTCATTTTAACACCTATTGACCCTCAAAATGGATTCAAATTACTTGAGAACAAAGCCAAGAGATGCACAAGTTCTAGATCTAGACTCCAGCCACTTTTTTGACCATGTTTGACCTTATTTTTTCTTGATTTTATTTCCCCATATTGAACCCCCCCTCTTTTCCATGCTAGTGAGCATGGAAACAGTGAGGGGGTGGTGGGAAGGCTTTAGAACCTACTTTTTGGCCCTTACAGACCTCTGGGGAGCACAATTTTGATGGATTTTCCCTATGCTACCTTGGGAAGGTCTTGGTACCTTAATTTTGGACCTCTGAATTTTCCTTAGTTTCCATACTAAGGACTCCTATTTCATTGCTAAGCCCTACATGGAAGCCTTGAAATATTGTATTTTTGAGTCTAAATAGCCTAAAAATAACCCTAATTGATACCTAAACTCATCTAATAGCCTTGTAGCCTCAAAGAATGGTTTGCTAAGGCCTAAAACTAGCAAAACCTAATCAGTTTTTGCCTATAACAACCAAATTTTATCATATATAGCCTATTTTGCTTTATTTTTAATGCATTGTTCATTTTTGGACTTATATTGCATGGATGACCTTGTTAACCTTCTATGGCCTCTATATAGTAGTATATGTTCTTTTTTTGCCCTATTATAGCCCTAGTTTTCTTTGGTTTGCCTTAACTGATATCAAATGATGGGGTTTGACCTTTCCTAACCACTATTTCATACTATATTACCATCACCTGCTAAGGCGTTAAATTGGCATCATAGTCCACCAAGACTTTAAATTGGCATCATGGCCTACTAAGGCCTTAAACTAGAAAAATTTTAACATGTATTGATCATTTGTGGCCTTACTCCTTATACTTCCCCTTTTTTAACCTTTATGTGACTATCATTCGCCTCTATTGAATTTTTCCAAATTGACCTTATCTAATTGATGACCTTGAATGGCCTTAATTGCATTAGATTTGCATGTTTTTACAACATTTTAATATTATTTATTTACTTTTACCTATGTGCCACTTAATATTCTTTTGGTTGATGTGCAGGATCAAAGTATGAGTACCGAGAAGCAAATCAATTTGCCTTTGTGTCTACATGGATCTCATGGTGATATTAAATTGTGTATCAACCCTTGCCTAGATCTTGAGCCTGAGAGTCTTGCAAACCATATATCCTCAATAGAGAAACCTTTTGAATGGCTTGAAAACCTAGTCAAAACCCTTGACTTAGAAGTAGGAGACATAACTAAAGATCCTTTAGTTGAGATTCCTATCACAACACATAGTGGTGAGGAGAAGATCCTTAAATTAAGTTTCTCGTTAGAGCCTCAATGTGCCCAAGACATCACTAAAGCCTTACAAAATAACATTAAGGTATTTGCTTAGTCATATGAAGATATGTTAGGCCTAGACCAACATCTAGTAGCACAACATCATACTAGATCCTAGCATTAGACTAGTTAAACAAAAAGTACATAAGATTAGACTTGATTTGTCCTTGGTAATTCATAATGAAATCTAAAAGATCTACCAAGAAGGTCTCATTAGGGCTATTGATTATGCAAAATTGATATCCAATATAGTAGTAGTTCCTAAGAAAAATGGGAGTATCCATATTTGCATCGATTTTCAAGATCTAAATAAAGAAACTTTTAAGGATGACTTCCCTTTGCCTAGTATTGATTAACTTATCGATACTATAGCTAGACATGCCTTGTTGTCCTTTATGGATGGATTCTTGGGATATAACTAAATTAGGATCAACCTGGAGCACCAACTTAGCCCAACCTTTATGATCCTATGGGGTAATTTTTGTTATACCATGATGCCCTTTGGCCTTAAGAATTCCAGAGCAACATACCATAGAGCCATGACCTATATCTTTAGTGATTACATGTTGGGCTTGCTTAATGATTACGTAGAGGACATAGCCATGAAGTCTAATATATTCAATGACCATGCTAATCACCTAGATCTTGTGATTAAATGATGTCTCAAATATGAGCTTAGGGTTAATCCTAAGAAGTGTGTCTTCAGTGTCAAGACTAGCAAGATGCTTGGGTTTGTAGTCTCTAAAGTAGGGATACGCATAGATCCTTGAAAGGTGAAGGTCATATCCAAATTTGTAGCACCTACCAACGTTAAGGAGATTTTGGTTTTACAAGGTAGATTACAGTTTATTCGTAGGTTTATTGCTAGGCTTACAGATAAGTTACAACCCATGCAACACTTTCTTAAGAAAGGAGTTCACTACAAGTGAATGGCTTAATGGCAAAAGGCCTTTAAAAACCTCAAGTAAGAGTTGATACAACTGCCGATAGTCTATCCTCTACAAGAGGGTAAATTTTTATACATTTATCTCAACATCTCTAATACATCCATTACTTCTCTACTATAATAGATACATGATGACAAGGCATAAATGCATGTATACTACCATAGCCATGTGTTAGTTGTCCATGAGACCTAATATGCTAAGGTAAAGAAGTATTGTCTAGCACTAGTCTTCTCTTTGAAGAAATGGAGGTGCTACCTCTTTGAAGGCCACATTAACATAATTTGCAAGGATAAAATACTTAGAGCCATAATGACCAACATCTATGAAAGTAGCTACATAGCTCGATGGAAAGCCATATACCATAGAATTTGACCTTCATTATGTCTCTCAATCCTCAGCAATAAATTAGGATATAGCCATACAATTCATAGTTTCACCTATGTATGACCAAGTATCCATAGACCCTAAATTCCCTAATGAACACATTAACATAGTTATCAAAGTACCCCAAGGATTATGAGGTAGTCATGAACTTCAACAAAGCTTCAACCATGCATGGGGCTAGTGCTACTGCAATCATAACATTCCAATTTGATGATATCCAACCCTTTGCATATCGTTTTAGATTCTCATGTATCAACAACATAGTAGAATATGAAGGTTTGATCAGAAGGATGATGGTAGCTTGTGACCTAGGAATTAGACACCTAGCCATCAAAGGCAATTCACAACTCATGATTAAGAATGTAACCAAATTCTATGCATGCAAGACTAAGCATTTACAACCTTATTATAACCTAGGGAAGCAATTACCATAACAATTCATAGACATTATATCCAACACATACCTTGCAATGAAAACACTAGAGATGATGCAATTGCAACACTAGCCCTTAGTGTGACACCAAATGTATTTAGTAAGTTACCCACCTTAACTGTGAATTGCACTACTTCCATCACATAGAACACTAAGGATACCTTTGTGGCCATTGTTCATACTGCTTCTCCCAAGGAGTGATATGATGATATCAAATTTTACCTTATTCATGATGAATCCTCACAAGGCTTGAATACTTCTTATAAGGATGTCATATGTAAGTTATTGAAGTAGTATGTCATCATAGGTGATAACACATTATGTTGATGATCCTATTATGGCATACTCCTAAAGTGCTTGGGTAAAATCAAAGCCATAATAGTCCTAGAGGAGGTTCATGAGGGAGTTTATAGAGGACATATAGGACCTAGACCCATGATCACTAAGATTATGTGGTTAGGTTACTATTGACTCCATATGGAAAATGACTACCTAAAAAAGGTTAAGTGATATGATCCATGCCAATGATATATGAACCTAATATAAATATCACCAACTCAGTTACATATGATCTAGATAACATGGCTATTTCAATGTCGGGGGTTGGATATTATTGGACCTATTGATGGGACATGATATTGCATCCCTCGTGATATCACGTCTTCCCCGGTGATATTGCGTACACGATATCGTGGTGCACCATCATATCTATAAATAAGAGGTGGCTCTTCCTTGTTTCCTCATCCTACGCTAGACCATAGTGAAACTCTGGCAGATTGATCACTCTAGAGATAGAATATTTTCTATGTGCCCGCAGTAGAAGTCCTAAAGTGAACAGATCTTTATTCGAGCAGACATTGTACCTAAACACAATTTTGTGTACAGCAATAAAGACGAGCTTCTTGGATAAACCTTGCAATGCATGGAATAGGTTAATTAGGATTTTATTTATTATTATTTATTATTTAATATTTTATTAGTTCTTAAATCTTTCTCAACCCTTCTCTCCTAGTTAAGTGCCTCAGTACGACCACTTCGAGCACGTGCGTTACGCTTGGTGATCCTAGCAACGATTAGCATTTGGTAGCCAAGGTTGCATCAGTTTAGGGTGTGTATGGTAACTGGGAACGGATGCTGACGCTAGGTTAAATTAGACTTAGTTCATTTGTTAGAGTTAGTAATTAGTCTCTCTACCCTTCACCTTGTTAGCATAGGAGATAAAACATAAAAACTATAAAAATCATATACCTCAGTCATACTTAACCATACACCATGACAACTACAAGTAAGTCTGGGAAGAAAACAAATGATTAACCCTAAGTGTTCCATGAGGTGTGTACATACTTAGTCTATGGAGTTCGATCGAATCACGAGTGCTATGCTCGTATTCATATGGTTGAGTGTAGGGGTACCTTGCCACTCATCATTGGTACTGTTGCTGAGGATTAAGTGTTTGTGTGCTAAGTAGAACATAGGATATCACTCACATTGTTGGGAGCCTAAACAAACCTTCAGGTTAATTAAACAAGAATTTATATAATGATTAATTAGCATAACAATAAATAACAATGTCTTCTTGTAACAAAAGTAATTCATTACCTAGGGATAATACAAGAAACAGTCAACAATCAAAAACACATAGTGAAAATCCATTGGTTCCTCAACAATACCGAGTGGTATATACTCATCCCGATGAGTATATACAAGACTTTAATTTTATCCTCCATCAAGATGAACAACTACGATGGAGAGAGTTGCAAGGTAACATAGTGTTCCCTCTAGATCGATTAGTCCCTAACATGCTCCTCCATGCTTTGGCACAAATTGGCATGATAGAACTATACACTGAATACGTTGTGGAAGACTTTGACACAAGGGATTATCATCCCACAGCAGTGCAACGTATCAGGGACTCAAGGCAGGAGAGCCAACATACACTGTTGAAGGGTAAAGGGGTCCTGCATGTCATTAGTAAAATTGGAGATGATAAACCCATTATAACGGGTTCTTTATCAAATTATGTTCCCCCTCCTAACGATGGTAAGGAGGTAGGGTATCAAAACCTACACTCAATGATACATAACACTAGTTCTAATCCCCATGAACACAAACTGTTCATAGAGGGAACAAGAACTCATGATATGGATGAGCACTTAGATCATCATTATGATCTGGGCCATAGCAGCTGAAGAGAAGGCAAGAAGCATCATCATGGTAATGGTTCTTCTTCTTCTTTCCCTTCATCTCATCACTCACCCTTTCCTTCCACATCTGGGTGCAACCATCATGAGCATAATGGTGAGGATAGAGGTAGGCAAAATGAGAGACCTCGATGAGAAAGTCAAGAGAGGGAACAAGGGCATGAACGAAGGAAAAGTAGGGAAAAACGAAGACATCACAAGTGTCATGAAAGAGATGATCATGATGAGCCCCTACTTGTAATTCAAAGTATGCTCGACATAATGGAGGCTGTAAGAATTCCAACAAGGAATCAAAAGGATAGTCAAATCAAGCCCTTAGACATGAATAATATCCCATGCTTTGAACGTGGATACAACATGGATACACAACATCATTTATAGGCATTCCATGATGCCTGCGCCATGCAAAACATAGAAAATGAGTGGCAAAAACTGAAGTTGTTTCCAAGGACACTCATTAAGGAAGCAGAGAGTTGGTACTGGTTCTTAGAGTGGGAAACCATCAGGAGATGGAGTACAATGTTAGAACTCTTTAATGATAAATATCAAACATACTCCAGAGTGTGTAATTTGTGTAAGAAGATCCAAGGATGGAAAAAAGGTACTTATGAACCCTTGGATGCTGCCATGGGCTACTACTACGCATTGTTACATCGTTGCTCGAGCCATGGATATGCTCAACGAGATCAACTTCACCACATCGTAGATGGGCTCAGACATGAGACTACAAGAACCCTTGGGACTTATGCCCAAGGAAGACTATCAGAAGTTAGAGCCCATGAAGTTCATCACTTGTTGGAGTAAGTAGCAAAAGAAGAAGGTGAGCTATGAAAAAGAGAGAGTGTAGAAGAATACAACTACGATCCCTTCCTTCGAAAGAAGGAAGTAAGATTTTATGATGAGGAGGATGAGTCATCACTCGAAGAGTTGGTGAACAGAAAAACCTTGCCAATTCAAAAACTAACAATAGAAGTATCAGCTATGGTAGATCAATTGTAGGATTCCTTAGACTCTAGACTTGAAACTATCTTGAAAATTATAGAAGAGTCTAAGGAGGAACGAAGTAGTGACAAAGGTAAGACAAAGCAGAGAGATGCAGGCCCTGCACATAACAAGGGTAAGGGGAAAATTACTATCTCTGATGAGGTTGTGAATTCTTACACAGACAATGATGGTGAATGTAAGATCTACCAATATAACCATCCTAAGGGATGTTGTCCAATCATCTCACATCTATAGGAGTCTAGGGTGTATGCACTTAATATGAGACTTAACCAACAATAAACACCCCGAAGGTTACCTTATCCTGAAGGTAACCCAAGGCAGTTCCACCAACCACTAACGTACTATCCAAGTGGAACTCCACCACAATCCATCGGATAGCATTAGTAGTGGCAATACCCACAGTCATGGGGAATTCCACCACCGACACAACAGTACCCTTACTGAAAACCTGATCCTTATGGCTATTATGTGCAGTAGCCAGTTTCTCCAAGTGATTTTATGGGTCACACAACTCCCCAACATCACTACCAAGTTTGGGAGTACTTTAGAAGGACTCCTTCTTCTTCAGGAGACATTCCACATTCATTCCATCCTCCAACTCCATCCGCACTTCTTCCACCTATAGTTTCCATACAACCTGCTCCAACAATGCAAGGGGAACTTCCCACTCAATTGTAGCATCGTAATGCTACGAGGGCTATAAATATCCAACCCGCTACTAGTTCTAACAACCTTAAACAGAGAAGACCTTTCTTTAGAACCAAAATCCCAGACAAGCTATTACAATAACAAGCAGTTGAGCATATGTACACTCCTCCACCATCCAAAACGTTGAAGCACCCTTCAGTCTAACAATAGAGCTATATGCATACAATTATGTTAATGCATACCATAACCGACTGGATCAAGGTAGGCCACCTTCCTAGGAAACTCTCTAATCCTAGGAGCCCCTCAATCTATTTACAAATCATCAAGAATGAACTACATAAGGATATTCTTGACTCAGGTTCTAGAGTCAACTTAATTTCACGAGAAATATATCAAGCTTGGAACCTGCCCCAACTTAAGAAGAGCAACATTCAACTGGAATTGGCTAACTCGTCCATCATCATTCCCTTGGGATTGGTGGAAGAAATCATTACCACTATGTGTGGGTGGTCATACCCAGCTAACTTCCTAGTGATAGTAGTTAACAGTAACAATGGGGGCTTTTCAATTATAATGGGAAGGCCATGGCTGAGTACAGTAGATGCGTACCTAAGGATCCTCGATCTTTCTTTGCAGATATCTAAGGTAAACATTTATGGAAATATTGAAAAGAAGAGAGTTCCATGCATCACATACAGTGACTCAGAGGGTGATGAGATGGAAGAATGTTCAACATCTCTTCCATGTAATCGGTATGCCCAAGAAACACAAATTCAGAGGTGCCTATATGTTGCAACCACACCAGTAGTGGACACCCCATGGTTGATAGCTACTAGAAAGAGCAACCCAATATGCACGAAATGAACTAAGGGTACAACTCATGTTAACAACAAGGGCATAGACACATTGGAATATGAGTGTCACCAACTTCCACCCCTTAATCTAAAAACATCAGTGGGGAGAAGTTGGACACTTTTATGAAATTCAAATAGACGTTCATTATTTCAGATCTCTCCCTTGCAATTTAGTCATGGGGGAGATGGCCATCTACGCTAATCATTGGAGGCCCTCAGTTCTTTTACATTTTTTTTACACATTTTTTTTAACAAATTTTTGTTTTACACATTTTTTGTCTTACACATTTTTGTCTTACACATTTTTGTTTTACAAGTTTTTGTTTTACAAATTTCTTTAACTTTTCTTATTTTTGTTTTACACCATCATTATACTTTTTCATTTTGTGTGTGTGTGTGTGTGTGTGTGTTATCCACCTTGTAAGTTTGTCACCCAATAAGTGTTCTTCATGATGGTATGAACGGCTTTTCCATTTGATTGCTAATGTTTGATTTTTACCTTTAAGTTACGATGTTGATACTAAGGTATGTTCTTTTGATATGGTAGGCAATGAGTTCACTTCATCTATACATCCACCAATTTCTATGGTCTCTCTTGGCTTGGAAATGTACAGTCCCCTTTCTAATAAGAACATTAACGAATTGGTGACTGGGTATTTCTTAAACTAAGGAAGGACTCAAGGTTTGAAAAGGGTATGACTTCAAGAAAACTTGATGCATTTGTGTGGCCATTCTCTTGGGTGCTTGGATTCTTTCTTCTTGAGTTTTCTTACTTTTCCAATGTTACCCAATTATCAAAAGCTGAGTCAATAAAAATAAGAAGTCTTTTGCATAGTGTGGTTCTAATGCATAAAAAAAACAGGAAGAAAAGTGAGAATTCAAAGCACACCCCTTAGACAAAATAATCCCTTGGGCTACAAGCACTGGTTATGGAACTAAAAATTTTTCCTCTAACTAAGGCCCTTCTTGCTTCCTATTCTCTCCTCATTTGTTTCGTCAGAATGGTTGTGGCTCTTGGGGGAGACATTCTTGTTATTCAAGAGGGTGGATTGGCTGAATGCATTGATGCAAAGTCACTAGATGTGGTTGGTTTGAGACCAGAGTTGGAATGAGATTTGCCAAATCACATTAATCATGCTACACACAAGGGTCTATATACCATCTTGTTCTTGGTATTCCATTCCATTCTCTTCTCTTCACCCTTCTCTCCATTGTTCACCTCATTGTCGGTTGTATCATTACTATATATTTTGGTAGATGCATTGTTTTCTTTTCTGTAAATTCTTACAGTTAAGACTTTAACCCTTGTTCCAAAGGACATTCCTAGAGCCTACAGACTCTTTAAATGTGGGTTTGTCAGGGCATTAAGGGCATGAACCTACTTTGGGGAGGATCCACTGACATTCCTATTTGGTGCACCTATTAAATTCTTTCCCTTAATATTTTGCAATTAATTTTTTTTTGTTCATTTCCATCTTGACATCCACTTTATTGACGTTAATGTTGTCTCTTTTTATTCATCTTTCTTATTCCTTTTCTTTTTCCATTCTCTCGCTACTAGAGGTTCGCGATTAGTCATGGGGGTACGGGGCCGAATTTTTTCAATTTTCTTCTAGCCCCTACACCTTCAGTAGTCATCATTAATATATCTCCAGATTTGCAATCAGCCATACCACAACCTCGCCAATTGATCTTTCACCAAAGCAAGGTATCAATTACATGATAATTCATCTTCCCTTGCTAATACAAGACTATGTTGTGTGTGTAGATGGCAATCATGCAATAACAGACCGTATCTGGAGGGACCACTTGGAATGGCACGGTGCTGAAGCAGCTTTGCAAGGAATGAGATCGATGATGCGCTTACGAATGGACAATGAAAGGTGCAATCTTGGCATTGGCAATAGCAAGACTTCTTCTCTCTTCTCTCTTCTCTTTTCTCTTAGCTGCCAAATGAGGTGTAATGTCAATGTAATAAGGTGCTCACTCTTGTTGTCATGAATACCAATTTGTTATGTCTTGTAATGATGATCCATTCACATGTCATCCCATCAGTTTCCTTTGAGTCAATAATCCCATACATTCCTAATATTATTATAAGGAACTCAAGGATGAGTTTTCATTTAGTCATGGAGGTATGATGGGATGGGATATCGCATGGGCCGCAATATCGCGGCCGTCACGATATCGCATCTCTCACGATATTGCGTACGCGATATCATCTCTTTCCCTATGATATCATGTACATAATATCATGGTGTGCCATAATATCTATAAATAAGAGGTAGCTCTCCCTTATTTCCTCATCCTAGGCTAGACCATAGTGAAACTCTGGCAGATTGATCACTCCAGAGATAGAATATTTTCTATGTGCCCATAGTAGGAGTCCTAAAGTGAACAGATCTTTATTCAAGCAGACATTGTACCTGAACACAAGTTTTTGTACAACAATAAAGAAGAGCTTCTTGGATAAACCTTGTAATGCATGGAATAGGCTAATTAGGATTTTATTTATTATTATTTATTATTTGTTATTTAATGTTTTATTAGTTCTTAAATCTTTCTCAACCCTTCTCTGCTAGTTAAGTGCCTCAATACGACCACTTCAAGCATGTGTGTTATGCTTGGTGATCCCAACAACAATTAGCATTTGGTAGCCAAGGTTGCATCGGTTCAGGGTGTGTACGGTAAGTGGGAACATATGCTGACACTAGGTTAAATTAGACATAGTTCATTAGTTAGAGTTAGTAATTAGTCTCTCTACCCTTCACCTTGTTAGCATAGGAGTTAAAAACATAAAAACTATAAAAATCGTATACCTCAGACTTACTTAACAATATACCATAACAACTACAAGTAAGTCTGGGAAGATAACGGATGATTAACCCTAAGTGTTCCATGAGGTGTGTAGGCACTTCGTCTACGGAGTTGGACCGGATCATTTGTGCTATGCTCATATTCGTATTGTTGAGTGTAGGGGTACCTCACCACTCATCACCTATAATACCTAAGTCTAATGTAGGGCATAGCTTCATCATTACCATAATTGAATACTTCACCAAGTGGATTGAGGCTATTCCTGTAAGGAAGACCATGTCTAAACAAGTTTGCAAATTTACCCTTGATAACATTTTAGCTCATTTTGGTATACCCATGACCATCGTTATAGATAGTAAACCTTAATTTAGTAGCCAAGAAATAAATGATTTCTTTCATGACCTAGGAATTAATCATTCTTTCTTATCACCTTACTACCCTCAGGCCAATGGACAAGTAGAAGTAAGCAACAAGGCCATCATCAACTTGCTCAAGAAGATGCTCATCAACAATAAGTGGAAGTGGCATGAGTAGCTTGTCCATGC
>MNCI01013865.1:21112-48120 GCA_015680685.1 Gnetum montanum | reverse complement strand
ATGGTCTTTTGACTTTAAACTATTCCTCCATGAGATACTACTTATGGGTCAATCATAGATGAGTGCCTTGTCTACAATGAAAGAAATAAAAATAAATTTTAAAGGTATCTAGGACCAAATTTTTCTTGGCTTGTTAATTTGGTGTCATTGCTGGGGAGGCTGGTAGAGTTATCCATCATCAAGGGTTTTGTAAGCTTTAAATTTATTTCATTTCTTATTTATTTATTTATTTATTCATGCAATTTATTTTTCTTTTATTTTTTTAATTTAAGAAATGTTTCTTTTACTTTTTTCCTACATAAAGAAAAATAAAAATAAAAATTAAGAAAAATCCTAAGAACCAGCTCCTCTTATCGCACAACCAACTAAAACTATTAAAAAGGTTACAATTAAAGCTATGATAGTAGGAGTTATTAAATTAGTTTGTAAGATCTTAGGAATGGTAGCCCAGGAATATGCCAACAAAGAGTGTTCATGCTAAATGACACCAATAAAGCAACCATGGAAACCTACACCAATTCAACCTTCTAGAAGCATTTTTAACCTTTATAAACATATGCAAGTTACTCAAAAATAAGACCATGAGGAAAGAAAACAACCAAGATCTAATTTTCTTCCCCTTTGACAACACAAAATCCCAAGAAATAAACACAAAATTTTTCCAGATTTGTTAATCCTATATTTGATATTCTAACTACAACAATGAGTTCAACCATGAGGGTAGGATCTCAAAATCTAAATACTACCCAAATATCAACTTATGGAACAACAATTAGAGGAACTACCCAACCAATAAGCACTTTGAATATACAAACTCCACCACTAGTCTCTATTTCTATACCAAATCCTATAGTAACCCCAATAGTAACCTCTACTTATACAATGGGATCATCTTCACATCATGCACCTCCCCCATTTTCCTTAGGTTCATTTAAGTTCCAATGTTTCAGTTGGCTAGCCTTACCTAGGACAAATCCTTGGAGAGTTATTGAATCAAAGAACATCCATCATACCTCAAGGTCCATTAGTTTTTCCATAGGGAAGAGATGTAGAGGTTAAAAATATTCACTTATTACCTATATTTAAGGGGGAAAATGATGAGGATCTAGTTAGCCAGATAAGAGAATTTGAAACAACATCATCTATGTTAGCACCTCAAAGTGGGGATAGAACTAACATGATTGTGTTTAAATCAACCTTAAAGGATAAAGCTGATTTTTGGCTACAAATCCTTAGAACACAAATTAGTTCATGGGATGAGTTTAAGAATGCTTTCCTACAAAGGTTTCTTTCTAATGATAGGTTATATTCATTAAGGAAGTAATTAATGAGTTTCATGAAACATGAGAATGAGGATTTTGAGAATAACTTTGATAGATTTAAAGGACTATGTTTAAAGAATCCAAGCCATGGCTTTCTAGCCCATCAATGAATCCAAATCTTTGTAGAAGGTTTAGTACCTTATTGTAGCCGAAATGTTGACTTTGCATATTAGGGAAATAGTTTAAATGTGATACCAGAAGATGGTTGGAGAATTATAGATTCATTAGTAGAGCAATGTAAATGTTGGCCAAAACCCAACATATGCAAGGCATGACTCAAAAAATAGAACAAGTAAATAGAAAAGTTAATGAATTAACACGATTGATTAAGAATGAAGCTCATGGAATTCAAAGTGAAGCATGCAACATTTGTGGTAGTCCCCAACATGACCAAACAACCTACCTAGCCTTGTTTTATTGTCAAGAGAAAATGCAAGAGTTAGCAAAGGCTTTTCAACAATTTAAGATCCAACCAAAAATGAACTTTCCTCATTGACCATTTTACCATTAATAATATCCTCAAAATAAATTTAGACCATTTAAGAATCCAACTAATGAACACTTGAATAAACTCACCCAAAGCCTTACTTCCTTCATAGAAGAAAGTAGACAATTCATGAGTGAGACTAGAAGGAGATTTTAGGATTTAATGAAAAATAAATTATCATCCCAACTTGAACCTAATCCTACATCTCAAAAAAAAAGTGCAATTACATTCTATTACTACAAGGAGTTGAAAAACAATTGAACCTAAACCCCAAAAGAAGGTGAGATTTCAAGAGGGAGAAACATAAGAGGAAACAAAACCACTAATAGTCAATGAGGAAGATAAACCAACTAGGGAAAAGGATCAATCATTACTCTCTATAAAACTAGTTTTACCTCCTTTTCCTAAATGATTACAATAAAAATTCACAACTAAGCCCATCTTCAAAAATGTTTAATGAATTATACTTGCATATTCCTTTGGAACAAGTAGTAAAAGACGCCACTCTTTATGCAAAATACTTAAAGGAATTATGCACTAGTAGAAGAAAGGAAAAAATTCTTAAACAAGTTTATTTAGTTGATAATATTTCTCAACTTATATAAAAACATGAAATTCCTAAATAGCAAGATCTAGGAGTTCCTACCATTCCAATTAAAATAAATGGATAAGAAATTAGAAATGCCCTATTGGATTTAGGAGCCAATATTAATATTTTTCCTCTTGAAATGACTAGATCACTTAATATAGAGGATATAAAAAGAGTAAACATGACAATATCATTGGCTGATGGTTCAAGTGTAAAACCCATAGGAATCATAAAAGACTTAATAATAGAGGTAGAAAAAGGAAAACACCCAATTAATTTCGTTGTTTTTGAAGTAAAAGATCATGATTGTTTTCCTATTACATTAGGTAGACCTTGGTTAGCAAAAATTGATGCAGTAATTAATTGTACATCTAACCAACTTCAACTCTCATTTGAAAATTTGACTTTTACACTAAATATATATGACAAGGTAAAAGAAGATCGTTTAAATATAGACTTGAAGGAAACAAGAATGCCCTAGAGCCTATCCAATTTAGAATGGCACAAGAATCAAAAACCTTAGTATTGAATAATTTTGAGGAAGGACCTTTAGACCCCTCAACTAAGGAACAACAAGATCTGTTTGACCAAATTCTAAATTTAGGTTCAAAAAATATTTAAGAAATAATTTAATCAAAAACTAAAGATTCCTTGAATTTTAAAGAACTACCTAATATACTTAAGCATATTTTTCTAGATAAAAATAAACCATTAATAATAAACTCCCAACTTACCAATGAGTAAGAAAGCAAACTATTAGAAATCGTTCATAGAAAATCTAGGGCATTTACATGGAACTATGAGGACCTTCACCAAGGAATCTTACCCAACATCTGCCAACATCATATTTATCTAGAAGACAATGTCAAACCAATAAGAATTTCCCCAAGATGAATTAATCCAATCTTAAAACAAATAGTTAAGGATAAAATTTTAAAACTTTAGAAAGAAGAAATCATTTATCCAATTGTAGATAGTGAATGGGTAATTCCCATTACTATAGTTTCAAAAAATGATGGAAAATGGAGAGTTTGTATAGACTTTAGAAGATTAAACCAAAACACAAAAATGACCATTTTTCATTACCATACATAGACCAAATTCTAGAAAAATTTTAAGGACATGAATATTACTATTTTATGGATGGATTTAGTGGTTACAATTAAGTAGCTATTGCCTCTAAAGAACCTTTACATGTCCTTATGAAAATTTTGCTTACATATAAATGTCTTTTGGCCTTTGTAATGCACCAACCACTTTCCAAAAATCCATGATCTCAATTTTTTTGGATATGTCAAAAGATTATGTTGAAGTTTTTATGGATTATTTTCTAATCTATGGGAATACTTATGATGAAACCTTACAACACATCTTGAACATTTCGTAGATAGATGTATAGATAAAAATTTAAAATTAAGTTGGGAAAAGATTCACTTAATGGTTACAAGTGGTATAGTATTAGGACAGGTTATTTCTAATGAAGGGATAAGGATGGATGATGAGAAAATAAGAGTTATATCTACACTTCTAGTTCCAACCAATTTAAAGACTCTTTGATCTTTTAGAAGACATGTTAGATATTATAGAAGATTTATAAAGACTTCTCAAAAATTGCTAAACCATTATATATGCTCTTAGAAAAGGATGTTTCATTTGTTTGGATCAATGATTGTCACGAAGCATTCTTGGAACTAAAAGAACAAGTAACCATAGCCTCTATATTAAATGAACCTAATTGGGATTATTAATTTAATTTAATGTGTGACACTGATGACATAGTAATAGAGGTAGCTTTGGAACAATACATTGATAACAAACCACCAAAAGTCTAAACCAAGTTCAAGTAAATTATACAACTATAAAAAAGAGAACTATTAGCCATTGTATATGATCTAGATAAATTTAAACATTATTTAATTAGATATAAAACTAGAGTATATACTAATCATTTAGCCATTAAATTCTTAGCTACCAAAAAAATAGAAAATGTATGAATAATGAGATGGTGCTTATTACTCCAAGAATTTGACCTAGCTATTCTAGATAAAAGAGGTAGGGAAAATGTAGTAGCAAATAATTTTTCTAGGCTAGAAACTACCAATGATAATCAAACACAAGGAAGTTTTCATGATGAATTTTCTTATGAACAACTTTTTTGTACAAAGAAGGATCATTGGTTTGTTGATATAGCCAACTATCTCGCCACCATGAAAACCCCTACCAATTGGACTAAAGAAGAAAAGAAATTTCTCTTATGTAGCATATCTAAATACATTTAGAGTAATCCGTACATCTATCAAATATTTAAAGATAATATAGCAAGAAGATGTGTGACTGAAAATGAGCAATGAAAAATTCTACAAATGTGCCATGATGATTTAGGGGGTGGCCACTTTGATAACAAATGTACTACTATCAAAATCCTTCAAAGTGGATTTTATTGGCCCTCAATTCTTAAATATGAACATAATTATGTGAAAGAGTGTGATAAATGTAAATGAATGTGAGCCATCACAAAAAGACATAAAATGCCCTTAAAACCCATTTAAATAATAGAACCATTTGATGTGTCGGGTATAGACTATTTAGGGCCATTTCCACCATCTAATGGATGTGAGTACATTTTAGTATATATAAACTATGTTACCAAATTGATTGAAGCAAAAGTCACCCTCACAAATGATGTAAACATAGTTGTATCATTCGTTAGGGAAAATATTTTAACATGCTTTGGAACTCTATGGGAAATCATTAGTGATCAAGGAACCCATTTTGTCAATAAAATCATAGAAATATTCTCAATTCTTGTGATATCCAACATATGATAGCTATTGCCTATCATTCTCAAACAAATGGCTGAGTAGAAAATGCTAATATAATAATTTTAAATATCTTAATAAGAATTCTATGTACTAAAGGGAAGGATTGGCCTAAAAAATTACAAGACAGACTTTGGGCATATATGATTACCTCTAAACCAAGTTTAGGATATTCACCTTATCAATTGGTTTATGATAAGTTATGTCTATTAGTGATTGAACTAAAATTTCAATCTTTGTAGTTAGCCCAACAACTTAATTTTGATGAAGACATGAACTAGGCTGCTTGAATCAACCAACTTCATGAACTTAATGAAATGCGAGTACATGGTCTTGATAGAAAAAACTTGTAAAAAAAATGAAATCATTATATGATAAAAGTCTCTTTAAAAAACACTTCTATGTAGTTGATACATTTTTACTTTACAATATGATATTACATAAATTTCTAGGGAAATTAATAACTAGGTGGGAAGGCCTTTATTCAGTTATTCAACCCCATGATAATGGAAGTGTTCTCATATCACCTATTGATGATTCATCAACAACATTCATATTTAATGATCAAAGACTTAGGTTATATCATCAACACCATATTGAGGAACCTAAAGAAGATGAATTAATAGATCCATGTGACCCAACTTATCCCACTATAGATGAATTACATGAGAACCATCTATTAGAAGTTTGAGCTCTTAAATGTACTCCTCAACCAAACTCTTTCATCATCGAATAAATTAATAAAGAACTATTTACAATCTAAAACTATTACCTTGAAAAATCTAGAGGGCAATAGGTCATTCTATTGTTAGTTTGGAATGCAAAGAAGAAGGACAACTTCTCCTACTTTGAAATAGGTAGGTTTAAACCCAAAATTCAACTAAGGATGAGCCTTAGATTAATAAGTGCTTTACACATAATAAATTTTCTTGTTGTTAAATAATATTCTTTAAGTATAACGTTCATAAGTTAAGGTGGTTAAATATCTTAGTTTACGGTAATGTTTAAGAGTGTTTAGTTTCTATTAAATACTTACTTGGATGAGTCACTAAGGTAGAAAGGGTGTGTTATATTGGACCTAGTTTTTTGAATAATAAAAGACATCTATCTATATCAAACCTTATGAGCAATCCTTACAAAAAAAAATTGGCTCCTACAAGAACCTCATGGTTGAAGCATATTAGATATTGAATTTCTTGTAAAAAATTCAAAAAGAAAAGAAAAGAAAAAGAGATAGAAAAGAAAAGAAAAAACAACAAGAAATGATGAAGAAAACAACCCTACAAAAACCTTCAATCATGAGCTGAGCCCCACTCCCACAAGAACCTTATAGTTGGGGTGATGCTCCAAGTTCACAATTTTAAGCATCCCACAAAAACCTCCTTTTGTAAGTAATGTGTTTAAGAGTTAGGCAACAATTACCAATCTACTTTCAATGACACTACCTTAAAATTTAGGTATAACAATAGTAGCAAAAGAGTGACTTCTGAATAGTTGATATTTTAATGGGCACCTTCATTTCTAATCATTTTTTTACTTCATTATTCAATTACTTTGCTTTTGTTTCTTTGTAATTTTTAGACTATTATTTTTCTTTACTTTTGTTTCTTTGTACGTCTCTAATTATTAATTTTTTCTTTTGTTTTTACCTAGTTTTTACTTTTGTTATTCCTCTTTTTCATTTTTATTATGTTATATTCCTATTTTCTTTTGCATGGTAATCTCTCTTACTAGTGATACTTTTGTGCATGGGTTTTCTTTATGTTTCCCATCATGTCTTCCATAGGCATCAATGGTCAAGATCTCTACTATGGTAGCCAATGATGGATACTAACACTTATTCACTTATTTCCTTTTATTCACTCTTAGTTAGGATATATAAAACTCAGGGAAATTCTTACTCTTGGTATATCCTTTGACCATATCTCTTTTTAATAATTTATTTTTGCTAATTATCCTAAGTATGTTACATACCTTAGCTTAATTAGGAGGGAGGATAACCAATTAATAAAGGATATGATAGTAGAGTAAAACCAACTTGGAAGCTGAGCCAGGAACAAGTTAGGGAATGAATTAGATGTAAGTAATGCATCTTGGATCCTTGAATCCTAGGAAAGGTTTCGACCTTGAGTTTATAAGACATTCTTACATGTATCAAAGCAAACCTTGTGAGGTGATTTCAAGCCTAATTAATCCTAGGTAGGGCCTTCTTAAATAACTTATATGTGGACTCATATCCAAGAATAAGAATTTATTATTAAAATAGGAATAAGCATAAATACATACTTAGTAAATAATTAGTAAATAAACAAGTGGTCAATAGACAAGTCAAATTTTTGTTTTAATTCTACATGTTTTTAATGTATTAGCCTAAAATAATATCTTAGAATAAACGGTAGCATAATTTTATCCATCTATTACTATTTTTTAAATTTATTTTCACTTTTATGGCTAGGCAGTAGCCAAAGGCTAGTTGTGGGTTGTGTTAAATCACTAAATTTATTCAATTTTTAAATAAGTACCCTTATAAATACATGTATTTCAATTAATTTTATTTTATAGTACATATTATATATTATTTGATATTGGTTTACTTAATGTTTATTTTAATGTATTTTAATGCTGAGTATTAGTTTATTATTATTATTATTAGTTTATCAATTTGTTTTATTTTAGTTGAATTAATACAATATATAAAGACATTATATAAACTATATAAACATTTTAGGATTTGGGCAATGCCAATAGAATTCAGCATCCTTGATAATGTCACCTTTAACCAAGAAGAATTCTTACTGGTGTTTTTTCACCATAGTCAAACTAGTCAGCAATAGTAGTAACCAAAAATCGGTGTGCTTAAAACTCATTCCATGGGACTGGATACAAGTGACCACCATCAATAGATTGATGTCATTTTTGCATGGGCACATGTATGGGTGGTTGCCTTTAGATGCAACCATGTATGGGTGGTTGCCTTTAATCATACTATTCAAACATAGGAAAAGGCTGAGAACAAACTAGGGGGACATCACCCACTAGTATCATTGGGTGACGATGAATTTCTTTTAAAGATGATTGTGGGCCTACCAATGATGGGGAGTTTCCATGCCATTATAAACCCCACCAGACATAGTGCCAACTTGCAAAAACTACTACCAACAATCAACTTCCATGTTTAACCCCTCAACCTCATAGATGTACTAGGATTGCACAAACAACTCTAATTAGTGTAGGATGCGACCTCAGGACAAGTCATTGGTAGTTAGTAACAACATGTGCAGGTATAGGTACATATATGATGATGGCTCTAGTTGCAAACCACACTAGCCATTGATGATTCTATGCTCTTATTGCTGGTTCAATTCATGTACAATATTCATTTTGATTAGTGATAGTAGCCCCTTATGGCTGGGCCTTGACACCAACACCATAATCCTCTCTAGCACCATTAGTGCAATTACAATGTTGATCATAAATCTATCAAGAACACAGAGTACTAATACATCTCCCTCATTAGCATTGAGGTTGTCAGCATGATCATAGATTTTTCCAGCAACAAAAGGCATGTGCTCAAGTCCCAACCTCATTGCACTTCATGACCACGCTATGCACCTTGCTCCTTTTTCATGCAATACGTCATCAACATGATTGACCTAGGGCATGAGCCTACTAATGCAGCACTCAAATGGGATAACCACATGTTCTACTTCCTACCTCATTACCTTGACCAGTTGTAACATATGTAGGATGTGATGGCCCTGGAGATGAGCTCCAAACTTGTGGTGGCTATGGCTATGTTAATCTCGATGCTTAGACCCTTTAGTTCTACATGCATGTGGCTCTTCCATCAACCTACCACTATGCTACAACAAGGTAGACATGTATTTCTATAATATCATTTTTTTTTTCAAAAATAACATTCAAATTTGATGATATTAGTAAATGAAGGAAAATTACATTCTTTGGATGGATCATGTAGTGTGCACTGCTATGGCACCTATGAAAGATCTAATATCCATTATTGGAATTACCACTACATATCTTCATCAACATTACCATTCATTTGTGGCTAGCATGCCTACTTTACTACTTTTGGATTCCATGTTAATTTTAAAATTCAAGGATAGCCAATTTAGTACTCGCCCCTATTATCATGGATAGATACTTTATGAATCCATTTTTAATTTTTTTTTATTTTTGGAAAATGTGGGATATAAATAATACACCCAACATTTTATTAAAAGGGGAATCATTGAGAAAATTCATTTTGAGAGAATGAAAGAGGAGAAGGAATTGATACCTAACAAATTTCACATCAAATTGAGATCAATTTTTCTTGTGATTTATGTTGAAGATATATTGAGCCTTGTGGAAATTCTTGGAGTTCATTGTTTAATGATCAAAATTGTTGCATTGTGAAGATAGCTAGGTAGAATTGCAATTTAAGCAAATTCTCCCTTGTGATCTTGAATTATATTTTGTAATTTCAATTTGATTTAATTATCAATTTTTATTCTTTAATTTAATATTAGAAGTTAGGATGAAAATTTATGATTTTACTTATGAGTGATAGACATAAGTGTGGAATTTAATTGGATTCAATTCTAATTATTTATTGTCTTGATGATCTTTTGACTTTAAACTATTCCTCCATAGGATATGACTTGTGGGTTAGTCACAGATGAGGTAACTTATCTACAATGAAAAATGAAAAATAAATTTTAAAGGTATCCAACACTAAATTTTTCTTGGCTCATCACCCATCAATGTCTCCTAAAGTCTAAAATGAACAACATATATCCAGTTAGTAACCCATAGTTGAGATCATGACTTAAAATAAAAACTAAAACATAAAATAGATTAAACCTAGGGAGAGTTCACCTCCATCATTTTTAGGGGTAGATGGAAAAGGTCTTCCTCCAAATGATGGAGGATCTAGTTCTCCATCATGTTGACCTAGTCAACATTCCTAAGTTCAATGCCAAAAAGAATGTTGGATCTATCTATAGGAGTCCAAGTAGGAGGCTCATGAGTAATAGTAGCTATAGTCTCACCTGCAATGGTAGAGATATGAAGAGTAGGGAATTGCTCCACCTTGAGAGTGCTTTCAAAGAGTTGATAAGCACTCTCTACTTAGATCCCTTGAATGAATTGCTCTCTTTCGTGTCATTCAACCAACTCTTTCATAAGCCATTTTAGGTAGGCCCCATGATTGACCTTATACTAACACTTGTGGGCCTTTTGTATCTTGCCTCACTCTAAGATCCAAGTGTAGTGATTCTTCCAATCCTCAACCTTTTGTGAGATGAGGTCCATCTACATACGTTGCTCCACCATCTCCTATAGGATGGCTACTTTGTCTTGAATAGCATGCTAGTAGTGGGTCCAAGTAATCTCCTTGGTCTGTAACTCTCTTGAGTTAGCCACTTGGGCTTCCACAAAGGCTTTATGGCTTGGAGATCCCTAATCATATCCTTCTACCTTTGAACCTTTTTCCTCAATGATAATCAATGAGGTAGGCATGTATTTATAGCCAAAAACTAACACTATATCGATAAGGCATTATTGACACATGACAAGATGTGTCAACTAGGCCTTTTCAACAAGGCCACATCAATGAGACCTCATCAACACAGCCAACAAAACATGACTCATCATACCCCAATGACTAAATGAAAACTTGTCCTCAGTTCTTGTATAAAATTTGAAAGCTATGGGATTATTAATTGACTTTTCACAAACAAAATAAACTGATTGACTTGACAAAAAGTGAGTACCCAGGTGTATGGATCAACACATTACAAAAAATGATAATTTTTAGGATATAAAATTAAACACCATGACATAACTCCTCAAAATTAGATAGCACGTTCCTTGATGGCATAGAGTGTGATAAATAAAATTAGACACTCCTAGGTGGTGGTGGCTCCTAAGGTTTTGAAGGACTATCACCAGCTTCACGCATCAGCTGTGATTAAGGTGGCTATGGTTGTCCTACTACTACTACAACTTTATATGGGAGGTGAAAAGCATCCAACAGTGCTTTCATTTTCTCCTCCTTACTTGTGGGATTGTGCACTATCCATGTAGCTTCACCAGTTTGGGTTGGAACAAGCACATCCTAGGGACATGGGATTGTTGGAAATAGCTCCTTAGCATTGATGAACTAGGTAGTAAACTATTTTCATTCAATGTCAAATGCCCTAACCATGTTCTTCAACTCTTGGTAGTCATTCATCCATTTGGCTAGGTTCTCAATAATTGATTGTTGATCTCTAAACCATGTTCTAAGAACTTTGAGTTCAACATTTGTAGTCTCAAGATTTTTCTTATTATCTTTGTGGTGCTAGAACCTTGCCTCGTATAATAAATATGAGGTAGTCACTTATTTCTCCAACTTTTACCATGGCCATCTAGCAATCAGCATTGCTAGGTTTGTGTATTTGAGATTGGCCAACTCTATGTATTCTATCATTTCTTCTATTTTCAACTCCTTTAAGCAAATCTTTACTTTGTTGTAAGCATCAATCCCATGAATGATGGGTTGACAGACTTCTCTTCACTGTTGGATTTGCTAAAGGGCTTCATTCATTTTTGCCTTTTTCATATGAATGTGTTTTTCATTGACTTTCCTTCTACAAGTCAACCTAGTCTCTGTGGTGATTCTTCACTTTTTCAAACTTTAGAGCCTCATTTTTCCAAGCAACAATTTCGATGGTAGACTTCTAGTGCAAGGCACGAACTTTCTTCATTAAGAGATTTTGGTTTTTTGGGACCAATCTCCTCAAGTTAGTGTTTACTCTGGAAATTTTCTCTTGCTATTAATGAATAAATTCTTACATTTGATCCTTTTGAGCATCAATATTATGCAGGCAATGATTCTATGTGATCAGGGTCTCATTCTCCTGGTGCATCTATGCCAACTCCTTTTGATTTGACTATGTTTTTACTTCAGCTATGGATTGGTTGAAGATGGCCATTACCACCTCCTCCTTAGCCTTTTGGAATCATTCCTAAAGTTTTTTGAAAGCTTTATCTCTTGTTATTGCTGGGCTAAGGGTCTCAGGATCAGCAAGTCAAGTATGTATTTTGGCAACCTCCATGACCAAGTATTGATTTTGTTCTTGAGCCGTTTCAAGTTTCCCCTCCAAAATCATGCATTTTCCCCTTACATTTAGTAACTTTGACTATGTT
The DNA here is from genome assembly GCA_015680685.1 of Gnetum montanum. Classification (NCBI taxonomy): domain Eukaryota; kingdom Viridiplantae; phylum Streptophyta; class Gnetopsida; order Gnetales; family Gnetaceae; genus Gnetum; species Gnetum montanum. Next base: position 35,709 of record MNCI01013865.1, on the reverse strand, counting down.
GTAATGATGTCTTCTAGAAAATAAAAGATATCCAAAATTACTTGCCTAGTCCCTACTAATCGTTCCATCAACTCTTCATGCTACACTACATTTAACTTTCTATTGACTATGCCTATGGACATCTGTATGTCTTAAAGTGTAGATATATCTAGTACAAATGTCACAGGTGCATTTAATGCTTCAAAAACATGGTTAGAAACCATTTTATCTACTATTTCCTACCTTTGGTGCTACATCACCAAGACAATTACTCCTTCACCTTTCTCCAAATGCATTAAGAAAGTGGTGGCATTCCCAGAGATTTCTGGGAATAAATGGTATTACAATAATGACATCATCACCTCCCAAGCATTGGGATCTAACCTTGTAGGCAACAAAATTTATTAGATAGAGAAAATTAGACCACCCTTCTTGATCTGACTAACTATTTGGGTCACCTCATTAAGATGACACATCATTGGTTGGTATATACATAGATCCACCCCACTCATTCTTGCACATTACTCTTGTTCACTCAAGAGTTATTCTTGGATTTTGCGTAGAGCTTAATGGTTGTGCAGGTCTTTGGAATTTTTTCTTAAGTGGGTGGTGGTGGTGGTTGCTCCTCTTGTTGGATCATCATTGGCATCTTGTCTTTTACGATCTTGGACCATGAGGCCAAAGGAGCATGCTTGATGGTATCATTGGAGTAGCAAACAATTCCTGCCCTTTTGAAAAGTTTCTGAATGAGGCATGAAAAGGGAAAATTTTTCCTTTCACATTCATTTTCCTTGAAGCACTTTTTGATCTTTAAGTAGATCAATTGTGAAAGGTTGATAAGAAATTTTCCTCTTAGAGTAGCACTTGCTTGGGTAGAGAAAGTAGTTACCTTGTTTGGCCTTACTATTGGAGTGAGGTGATAGGTCACAATTCTGAAATAGATTCATTCTACCAATATGAGTGCACCATACTCCTTATAATCAACCTTGTAGCATCATTGGATCCACTTCCTCTTTGCCTTAGGATCATCCTTCATGGATAGTTTTTCCAAGTATGTCATAGTGTTAGGCAACCCAATTGCCTATGTGATAGCTTCTATCAAGTAGGATACTTGAATATCCTTGATTTTGATGGTGGACCTTAGCCTTCGATTACTACAAAAGAGATATGTCTCTCCCATATACCATTTCCTACTAGATGTGATTATTGGCCACATGGGAGAGGTTTGTAGCTAATTCTTAACATGTGTTGGAGCTTTCTCAAGGAATGGCTTAAAATTAATCTCTTAAAAGGATTGATCGTTGAATTTCTCAAGACTTGATGATGTCAAGGTAGGCCTAAGTTAAAGTGGCCTCAAGCCTTGGTGTTGGTCCAGGCACTTCTCCTTATTGTGATTGTTTAGTAGGCACTTCTTCTTCAGGAATCTATTGGATAGATTCCACTTTGGACTCCTTATGAAGAGGTCCTGTTGCATGGGTTGCTTTTGGTGGTTCTTGGGTTTGTTCTTATTGGCCCATTTCAGCTATGGGACACTTCTCCTATGGTTGAGAGGGTTCTCCTTCCTGTAAGAATTTATATTTTGGTGTCATTTATAGTCACAATAAGACCATGGGTCAACAATCATTCTATAACTTAAAGCAATTAGGATATCTTTATCTCTTAAGGGTAGTTACACTTTGGCTAACTTGTGATTATGATTGATTTAATTAATTCAATTATCATTTTACTTTTGTGTTATCATTAATAAATTATCCCAGAGGTTGTTGGAAGGGTTAACTTGTCAAAAAAGTATATGTTTATATGTGACTAAGGTTATTAACCCTTTGGGTGAGTTAGAAAAATTTTCAAAAACTTTCATTGATTTTTCATCAAAAACCTTAAGGTTTACGATCCCCACGATAAAGATTTTACCTCTAATAAGTGCAGGATAAAAAAATGGAGTAATTTGGAAAAATGATTAGGAAGCTATGGGATCTAGAAGGTTTTAGGCTCTAAAAAATTACAAAAAATCTCCATGTGTTATGAGAAAATGACAAAAAATTTCTAAGTGCTCAGTGGTATATATAGGATGTAAGCACTGTGTCAAGGAGGCCTCATCGACATGGTCAACTGTGTCGATGAGGCTTCATTGATGCAGTTTTTAACCACCATAGATGACCATTGACTTTGGTCAAACCTGTAAAATATGAAAAAAATTTGAGTGAAATTGGTGTTAAATGAAACCTTAAAAGGCCAAGACCAATATGAAAACATGAAAATAGGGCATTGAAGCTCATAAATTTGGAAAAATGAAGAAAAATTGATTCTACAGATGAATAAAAAAAAAGGTAAGGAGCACTAAGTGGGAATACATAAGGGAATATGCGAAAGATAGGATCATGGCAATGTTAAAGGTAAGGAATCTTAACTAACCAAATCAAAAGCTATGCAAGTGGGTCCTCCCCATAGTTGGCTCATGCCCTTGTTGCCTTTGCATAACCTCAACTAAGGAGTCCATAGGCCCCATAGTCAATTTAATGATCATGAAAAGTTAAGGATAAACCCAAAAGAATCTACTTAAGAATTCCAACACATCAGACTAAGACATAGAACATAACATAAAACATGGCAATGAAGTGAGTTATGGTAACATGGATGAGTGATAAAGAAGGTGGAATGGAGTTTGGAATTGAGGTCATAAGAAGTCCCTTATGAAATTTTTGTTACAATGACCATTCCAGAAGGAGAAGAAAAGAGAGAAGTAGGAAGTGAGAAAGAGGGCCTTAGTTAGAGGGAACTATCATACATAGGTACATGTCATTTTGATTCCATAACCAATTCTTGTAGCCCATGGATTTGTCCAAGGGATGTGCTTTGAATTAACATTGTCCTAGAGAGAAAGGTTTCATCAATTATATAAGGTCCCTCCCACAATGTTTGAAATTTGGCCTTTTGGTGTACATGTGTAGGTTTCCAGTAGAGGACCTTATCTCCTGGTTAAAGTTTTACTTTCCTTATTTTGAGGTCATGACATTGCTTGTTGAATGCCTTGTGCACCTCATTCAAAGATAGGGCTACTATTCAATTTTCATCTAGCACATTTAGGTTGATTAATCTTTCTTTTTATGCTAAACTTAGGTTAAGATTTAGATCATAGGCTATTGAGAGTGTACAAAGCTTGAATTGAATCGAGAGCATTGGATTTTTTCCGTACACTAACTTATAGTGAGAATAGCCAATAGCAAGTTTCCATGTTGAATGATAAGCCTAGAGGAGATCATTAAGTTTTGCACTTTAATCTTTCTGATATTTAATAATGGTCTTTGTTAGTATTTTTGTAATCTCCTAGTTGGCTACCTCTGCTTGACCATTAGCTTGGGGTGGTAGGATGTCATTAATTTATGTTCAACCCCTAAGCATTGCATTAACTTTCTAAAAGTTTCACCTATGAAATGAGTTCCATTATCGAAAATTAGTGAATGTGGGACCCCAATCATATTCACAATATTTTGTTGTATAAATCTAGCTACAGTGGATGATGTACAATTAGTAATGACTACTACTTTTGCCCACTTTGTATAGTAGTTAACTGCTACTATAATATAGTCCTTTTCATTGAACATGTGTGTGATGAGACCCATGAAGTTAATGCCCCATATGTCAAAAGGTTCTAGTTGTTCAATCCACTATTGAGGACCTTCCATGCAAGCAGTCATCCCCCCATCTTAGTAATAATGTTCACAAGATTAGATAAACTAGTGGGCATCCCTAAAGACTGTAGGCTAATAGTATCCTACCATTAGGATTTTTATGGCTATGCATCTCCCTACATAGTAGCCTCTACAAGGTCCTTCATGAATATCTTGCAGAATGTGTAGTTGATCATCAGTAGGAACACACCAACAAATTAGTTCATCAGCATACACTTTGTAGAGGTTTCCATTGATTTCCATGAATTATTTGACCCGATGAAGAAATTGTTGCTTCTTTCTAAAATCCAAATCTTATGGCATCTCTAAAGTGAGAAGATAAGTAAGGATGCCATTATACCATGTTGTTTTGTAAGCATTTGTTTATCTATTGCTCTTTTAAAAAGGAGTTCATATAGAAAATACTCATAGAGTAGACTCTCCTTCTCTTTATTATCCCATTTTAAGTGAGAGAGATGCTCAATGATCACATTCTCAATTTCATTTTAATCTACCATCATGAGATTGAATTTCTACAAGATCATAGGCCGCTATATAACATGAGGGTATATCGTTGGCTTGTTTCATGAAGAAGTGGATTGCATGATGGTCCATATGCATAAATACTTTGTAACCAAGCATAGAGTACCTGAACTTTTCTAGAGCATACATCACAACCATTAGATATTTCTCTATGGTGGTGTAATTTAACTATGCTCCCAGAATGTTTCAACTCATGTAGTGGATATAATATGGATGTTTCTTATTGTCCATCTATGTGAGCACTACTTCCAAGGCATAGTTAGATGTATCTATCATGATATGTAAGGATCTGGACCAGTCTAGTGATCATAGACTTAGTGTTTCCATGAGTTTTTCTTTTAACTATTGGAATGCATGTTCACATTCCTTAATCTAGATGAAAGGTGCATCTTTCTTTGTAAGCTCTACCAACAACTTTGTGATCTTAGAGAAATTCTCTATGAATCATCGGTAGTAGCCAATGTATCCAAGGAATAACCAAACATCTTTAACGGTCTTTGGTTGGCATGTTATTTCTTGGATGATCCTTATATTTTCTAGGTTTACGTCAATTCCTTTTTGTAAAATTTGATGTCCTAGCATAATGCCTTTTTGAACCATGAGATGGCTCTTTTTCTAGTTAACCTACAAGTTTGTTTCAACACATATCTTTAATACTTGCTCAAGGTGATCCAAGGCTTGCTCAAATGTAGCTCCATAGGTAGAAAAGGCATCCATGAAGACTTTAACAACACTACTGATCTGTTGTTGGAAAATACTAAGGACCAAGCATTGAAATGTTTTAGGGGCATTTCATTGACTGAATGGCATCTTATAATATGAAAAAGTCCCCCAGGGACTCATGAATGTTGTCTTGGCTTGATCTTCTTACAGAATTTGGATTTGGTTATAGCCACTATAACCATCTAAGAAGCTATAATAACAATGCCTAGATATGGTGTCTAATACTTGATCCACAAATGGCAATGGAAAATGATCTTTAAATGTTTCCATATTGAACAACATAAAGTTAATGCAAACTTGCCAATTGTCATCCTTATTTGGCATAATTACTAATATGCTAACCCACTCACTATCCAAGATGGAATAGATGAACTCTAGCTTGAGGAGTTGTTCAATTTCTTCTTTGATGATTTGCTTCAATTTGGGATTCAATCATCTCTATGGCTACCTTCTAGGATGCATGGTTGGGTTAGTGTAAATGCAATGCTAACATATTATTGGATCAATTCTAGTCAAATTAGGATATGACCAAGTAAAGGTTGTTGACCATTTATTAACCACCTTCAACAACTTTTCTTTTTATGTAGAAGCAAGTTTGGCATTAATTATGATTGGTTTACCATTATTTAAAAATGCATATTCCATACTAGTTGGTAAATGTTTTAGCTCTAAGGGATCTTGCTTAAAGTTATCAGGGATTTTCAACTCTCTCCAATACGTATAATCATCTTCTTCAAAGAGTTGGAAATGAATTTGTTCAATTTTGTCCATGCCTTCTATTGGCGACCGTTTGGGACGCTACCGCCAACGAGTGTCCTCAAACAAGGTTTAGGTGCCTGCTGGTCTCTGGCAACACCAAGGCCCAGATACCTCAAAATAGACTCAGTAGTGAATGTGAGTATGTATGTGTGCTGTTGCGGTGTGCAGTCGTGAAAATGAAATGATTGCGTTGTGTGTAAACTATAAATGAGTTATCTTAAAGAGATTCAACCAACTTTGCCAAGTACTATGAGTTGTTGAGAGTTCCTATTTTGTTCAACTACACGGTCCTTATAATACCTACTTGTAAAAAATAAAATTTTGTAAAGACATTTGAGCACAAATACACAAATATACTTCTAATTTTCCCCAGATAAAGAGATAGTTCCACAAGAAAACTAGAAATAGAGCAAGATTCGATGGAAATAGATAGAAAAGAAAGCAGATTTGTGTAGACCTCAAATGTTTAAACAAGATAAAATGACACGAGTAAACACTTTGCAATAAAGCTATCCCAAATTCAATATCTACGAATTTTTTAAACTTCCAAGGCTCAAACAAACAATTTCTTCAAGACAATCCCACTATGGTACCAAAAAATTTCTGCGTAAACTATCACGTACGAGACTCCATTTTGGCTAGATAATGGATGTCATAAATTGCATTTAACAGAAACTTCAAAAGACTTGACAATTTCTAATTGAAATACCATGGAGATTCACTTTAAAGATAAAATAAAGCTATTCTGGTCCCATCAAAATACCAAAGATATTTTGAACCCTCTTGACTACTAAATTGTTCAATGGCTTGACTACAAACAGAGGCTCTCTTACAACTATCCCAATAGCAATTCTTATACGTTGCACAATAAAAATTACTACCAAAATGCTCTGAAGGATTTTAAACACAAGCGCTTCTATAGAAAAATTTAATAGAAATTACTATTGTGCAACAAGAATAATAAGAGCAATCTAAAAATCCAAAAATTACTTGCCAAGGATGATGCTATCTAAACCACTAGCTAAACAATTTAAACAAAATAAAACTAAAAAAAAAACATAACTCACAGGACCATGAAAAAGAGGCTGAAATCTTTTCTTTAGCAAGTCATCTTACAAGCAATCTTTCACACTTTCTTCTTTACAAATGCTCTTCTCCCAAGACCTAAAGTGTGTCTCCAAGTAAGAGCCCAAGTGCTAGCTAGTAGCCTTCCAAAGTGTGGTATCAATGTCTTCTCCCAAATTCCCCCCCCCCCCTTTCTTTTTCTTACCCTTTAAACCTTTTTATAGGTTTCAAAAGGTATTTACATACTCAAAAATATCCTAGCTAACTTCTCTCCCAAGTAACTTGCTCAACAAGTTAGGAAGTATTAACTTAGGAAGTTAGGAGAAATATTGCAAATATTTCCTTTGTGAAAAATAACTCCAATAGCTCCATATAATTGTTATTTTCATTTTAATTTATTTATAATTTTTAAGTTTTAAATACTATTAAAGCCCTAGTAATTTTATGAACAAGGTAATGGTAAAAAGATAATATAATATCCACCTTGGTGTAGATGTTGGTGGTAGCGGTAGCTAATCTATATAAATTTATATAAATAATTTATCTACACTTGAACCTATGTGAAATTTGCTGCTAAATGTGAAGGCACCAAGCCTAGAACTACCAGTAAATAATTCCAAATTATCCCGCCTTGTCAAAAACAGTTATCAACCACCACCATGGAAGAAGGCTCTGCCGCTGCATCTAGCATTGTTGTGGTGCTCAGTTGTTGAAGAGTGGGGCAGAAGGATTTTCTTGGAAGAAAGAAAACGATGTGCTGAACATATGGTTCTGAAAAAAAATAGGCCCAAATTCAAATGACAAACATGATTCAGAGTTTTAGTTGTCTGGAATGCTTCTTCTCTTTTTTTTTTGTTTTTCCCCAAATTCACCTAGGGCTTCCATGGATCTTGCAGAATGCAGAGCATCAGGGAAAGATGACAATAAGTATGGTAAGTTGAGGATGGCCCTACAATGGCCAGAAAATTCTCTGTGTAGTGTGCACCTTGTGGAATGCAGAGAACATACGGGAAGGCGTCGGAGGTGGGAAAATCCAACTGCATATCGGTGGAAAGAAAAAAAATTCAAAACTGAAGGTGTTGCTGCTCAAATTCACCACGAAGCTCTGATTGTTGTTCCTATTTCAATCAAAGCAGCAACGACCATAAGAGCTCCTCCTCCACCATCTTTGGAACCATGTCTACCATCCTTATAATCGTGTTCTTGCAAAGCTCTATCACAACATGCCCAGTAGAGGCACCATCGATCATGGGGTCAAAGAAAACAATCGGGTTCACCATTCTCTGCGATCAGATAACGTACAAAAAAAGAAATCACTAAAGAGTGACAAACCCTAGCACTTCTATAAAATCTACTGATGCCTGCAGATCAGTTGCTGTATTGCCATTTCTACAAATTTCTTTGCACGCATTACTGTTGCTTGGTAAATCACAAACTGAATCAAAGCATAATTTTGGATTTACCTCTACGTCAGTACCAACGCATCTCATTTCCAATCCATGAGCAATACCATAGTTTAGATCATTGTTTCATTTGCAAAACTTTCATTTTCTATATTCAATTTTAAATTAACAATATCTTCTCCATCATTATACAAACATCCACTAATAATTTCCCCATTTTGTCATTCATACAATTTGTTGATTTTTGAATTTTCACTTCTAGTTCTCTTTTCTTATTCTTTACTAGTATCCAAATGATCAATTCCTGAACATATTTCTAACAATGAAGAATTCCTTGCTTGTCAATTCATTCACCAATGGCACATTATCTCTTGCAATCTTCTATTCACTGTATTTCATATGTGCATTATTATTTCCACCAATAATATTATGGTCTCCCCTAGATCCCATACCAATAGTATGAAATAACACATTTACACTCTTCCACTCTTACAATAATGTTTAGGATGAATCTTACTATTCCATGAAATGGCCAAATGTGTCAACATTTCTGCCCCCTTAAAATCTTAAAGAAACTTGTGCAACCTCATTTCAAAACTAAAACATACTGAAATTTTCATTGAATTTTTACAGCTGAATAGAAATATTTTTTGAGGAAAATTCCCATTTAACATAAGGTGAGATGGGACAAAAACCTCATTCCTAGGAAAAATCAAACTGTACATAACAATCTTTACATTATCAAGTCCTTTATGGACTATTCTTGGGATGGAAACTGAATTGTGAGGGTTACCCTAGTGGGAATCCTCATCTATGTAACTATTTTATAGGAAATTTCTGATGTGATGAAGGTGGTTTTGTTATTCTCAGGCTTGGTGGAGCTCTCAGCTTGATCTGTTGGAGCTTTCTCTTTAGCATTTTTCTCATTTTCTTTTTCAAATGAGCTCTTCTATTCTTCTCCATTAGGTTTTTCATTTTCCTCTCGGGAGACAAAAGCTTCTCCCCATCCCCATGATGATTCTTCATTGGTTGGTTGCTCCTTTGCTTTTGCTTCCTCTTTGGTGCAATCTTGATATCATCCCCAAACATTGGACTCTATCTCCAAACCTCTAGTAAGAAAAGAAAATTCATCAGACAACCAAGCCATAAAAGGACACTCTTTTGGAGCTCCACAAGATCTAGCCTTTAGGTAAGCCTTCAATACATGCTCAGGGCAACATCCCATCATATATGGAATAAAAGGCTTTCTCATTGCTCTCTCAAACTCCATTAGATCTCTCTAACCTTCACTACACAACTTGAATTGGAGATGAAGAAATCCTAAATAATCTAACCCTCTTTTTATAGGTGCTAAAAATTTGAAATCCCTCCCAAGTGTCTTCAACCAAGTTCCCTTCTTTTTAGGCATTCTAACCATTTGTTACAATCCTCACCAAGTAGTGGATGAGTCACCTTCTCCACTTGTCACACTTGTAGAATTTCACTTGTTTCACTTGTAGGCTTCCATTTGGAAAAATATTTTTCTAATTTAAATAAAGCATAATTAAACATATTAATTGATACTATATTCCTAGTAATATTTACCTAATAGTATATACATATATTATGTTGTGTAAGGACATCTTCAAGCTGTATGCAATTGTCCCAAATAATGTTTTATATGCAAAACATAATATGGAAATTGCAATTCCATGCCATTACAAGTTGATAAATTGTAAGTATCTTTATACAATTGCTTTGTAATTTGAAAGGGACCAATCCATGTTGATGTAAACTTATTTGGTTTCTTCATATTCCATAACAAGACTAGGTCTCCTATCTTGAAAGTTCTTTTCAGGGCTTTCCTATCAAACCATCTTTTAACTTGAGAGGTATTCTATAATAAATTATCCTTTGCTTTATCTACTTCAGCTTCTCTTTTAATAAGCAAAGTTATAAAACTTCTATCTTTATCAGTCTTTTCACTATATCTTTGTACAAATTCAGAAGCTGAGCTTACAATCTTGTTTGTAATTCTTGCTGGAAAACCATAGACTAAGTTATATGGTGATGTCCCAATAGCTTTATTGAATCTAATTCGATCTGACCATAATGCAAATTGGAGATAATCAATCCAATTTCTTGGATTCCCATCCATCAATTTCTTGATATAAGCAATAAGCTTTTTATTAGTGGATTCTGCTAGGCCATTTCCTTGAGGATAATAATTTGATGAGGAAAATAAGAAAATGGATTTTTCAGATGCCCATCTGATAAACTCTTCAAATTTGAAGGCGGGTCCATTGTGTGACACTAACAGTTCAGGTAGACCAAATCTACTTAGAATGTGGTCTTCTAGAAACTTAATCACATCTGATGCTAAACTTCCTCTTAGAGCCTTTGCTTCAGACCATTTAGTGAAATAATCAGTAGCTATGAGAATAAACTTGTGTCTAGCTCTTGAAGGAGTAATTGTACCAATAAAATCCAAACCCCATTGCTGAAATGGTTTATCTGAAATTACTGGCTTTAAAGGGGCTCTAGCCCTTTTAATGTTGGGCCCATGAATTTGACATTTATAGCATTTTTGAATCTTTGAAATAATTTCTTGATACATGAAAGGCCAGTAATATCCATATCAAAGAATATGTTGCATAGTTGACTTAGGGAATTCATAAAATAAATTTAAATGATCATGAAATTGTTCCAAAATGAAACTAATTTGATCATTATGAACACATTCCAATAAAACTCCCTGAAAATCATTTCTATATAATATTCCATATATAAAAATGAATCTTTGTGCCCTTTTGAAGAAAGCTCTTTTTTGACTCGCAGTTAAATTATTTGGGATTTTCCTTGTATTAAGAATTTTGAAAATTTCATCATACCAATTCCCTTCATGGGTGTCAATTGTACGCACTTCACTTTCTCTAGCCATTAACTTGGCTAATCCCAATCCCTTAATTGTTTTGCATATTTCTAATGAAAATTTGAAACTTTGCAACTTTATAAGCCATTTTCTTCTGTTCAATCCAATCTCATTTTGGGATAGGAATCGCTTGAGTGCAAGTTCAATTATCATAATGTGGACTAATGAACTTTCTAAATAATATTTAAAATGCTAAAGTGCTTTGATGACTGCAAAAGCTTGTTTTTCTAAGTCTGAATAATTCAATTCTAAACTTTTTAACTGATATCCAAAAAATCTAATTGGTTCATCTTGACTTTCATAATCTTTTTGTGTTAAAATGGCAGGGATAAAATCATTTGAAGAAAAAGAGTATAACCAAAAATCTTCTTTAGGTCTAGGCTTTACCAAATATGGAGCCTCTTGTATAGCCTTTTTAATTTCTAATAAAGCTCTCTCTAATTCTAGTTTTTTCTCTACTTCGACATCCTTTTTTAGCATATGCATCAAAGGCTTGGTAATTTCAATAAACCTGGGGATGAACTTTTTCACAAAGTTTATCTTCCCAAAGAAAGATCTAAGTGATGTCTTACTTGTGGGATGTTCAATATTCTGTACTGCTTGGATTTAGGAATTATCTATGGAAATTTCTTCTTGACATATCACATGGCCTAATAAACTTCCATATTTAACCCCAAAGATACACTTCTTAGGATTTAATGAAATACCAAACTCATGACATCTATCAAAAACTTGCTGGAGATGACCAATATGATCTTCTTTGTTCTTTGAAAATATTGTAATATCATCCAAATAAACCATCACAAATTTGCTTAACAAATCCTTAAATGCTAAATCCATTTCTCTTTGAAAAATGGCTTCATCATTTGACAATCCAAATGGTATTCTTTGGTAAGAAAAAGTTCCCCATTTGGTGATAAATGATATTTTGAATCTATCATTCTTATCTACCATGATTTGATTATAACTTGAAAAACCATCTAAGAAGGAATACAATTGACAACCTGAGACTTTAATCAGCATCTCATCAATTCTTGGAAGTGGATACTTATCTTTTTTTGAGACATCATTTAGATTTCTAAAGTCTACACAAAGTTTTATATCACCATTTTTCTTTCTCACTGGAACAAGGTTAGCAAGCCATGTAGAATATCGTACTGGATATATGATTTGTTCTTGCAACAACTTCTTGATTTCGGCTTCCATAGCTGGTTCAAATGATGGATTAAATTTTCTTTGTTTTTGCTTAACTATTTTGCAACCTTCTATTAAAGGGATTTTATGTGTCATCACATCTTGCCTAAAAGCTTTAAGATCATCATAAGACCAAGCAAAATTGTTCAAATTATTTCTTAGACATGTTAACAAGTTTTGCTTAAAATTTGAATCTCTTTCCTTTGTAACATTCAACATCTTTGGCATCTTATTTAATCCAAAATTTACTATCTCGAAAGCTTGACTATCTAGGTTTTGTATATCCTTTCCAGTAAGTAAATATTTCTTGAACTCATGTTCCAAATCAATCATCCTTTTTGGAATGAAATTAGCTTTGGAATTTGATGATGTTTCAGGTATCACTTGACCCTCAAATTCTTGTTTATTTTTCATAAATCTTAGTACTTGATCATCATCTTCAAATACTTGTAAATGTCTTATATTATCTGGTACTGATGGTTGATGTTCTTCTTCAACCATTATATCCTTGTAACTTTCTATTATTTGCATATCCAATGTTGAAGCTGCCTTTGCCAAATCATCCACTATAAGATTCTATGCTCTATTTATATGCTCTATTCGGCAATGTCAAAACTAATCTAACATCTTACAAGCAAGTTTCTTATACGGTCTTAAGAATGAGCTCTTTACTACACAGTTACCTTTTACTTGTTCATAGACTAATCTTGAGTCTCCTTTTATAGTGATTTATTTGATCTTTTTGTCTAAAGCTATTCTGATACCAATACATAGAGCTTCATATTCAGCCTTGTTGTTAGTACAAGGGAAAGATAGATGAATTGCTTTGAGAATCTCAAGTGAATCATTCTTTAATATAACTATACCGACTCCTACACCCTTTGAATTACATGAACCATCAAAGTATAACTCCCATTTATCCTCATTCTTTGATTGTTCTTTTTCAGAACTATAACTTTCTTGGAGTGTACAAATTTTGTTTTCAACACCTCCTTTTTCAGCTATTTTACTTTTTCCATTTGAATTAATATTATCAATCATCAAAAGTTCGCTATAGACGTATATCTGATTTGGTTCTCCTTTCCATGGTAACCACATGTGAGAATAATCTATTGATATGTAACCTAAGAAATTCTTACTCCAACTTCTACTCAATAAGAGACTATGCGAATCTGGTATATCTGCCATTTCAATAGTTACTCTACTTTTGATGCAGGGTTCAGAAGCAATTTCTAATAGAACATTTGGTAATTGACCCACAATCTTCACTCTACTTCTATCCACTTGAACAATATTTTTATTTGATTTTTCAGGAATCAAACCAAGTTTCTTACATATAGAAAATCACATTATAGTAGACGTAGCTCCAGAATCAACCAAACAATTATGTAAGTATTTATCTTTCAATTTCATTGTCAAACGGAAAGGAGGAGCTTCCTTATCATATGAGGTCTTTAATTTCTCATCATTATGAGTTACATAACTTAACTCTGATTCTCTAGCTCTCCTTTTCCCTTTAATGAACTCTAAAACCTTTCTTTGCTGATCTCCTATTTGAAGCAACTGATAAAAGCTAATATTGGCCTTGACATGTTTAAGGTCTTTAATCAAATCATATTCTCCAATAAAGCTTGGTCTCTTTATCCATTTATGAAAAGACTGATTTGGAGTGCTTTGCTCTACTTGATTGTCTTTACCTTTATTCTTATCTCTTCTATTTGGCTCAAAATCCTTTCTCTTAGTAGATGGATTAGTAATAACATTTGGGGGTCTAGAAGTAGTTGATATTTCTTTTGATCAAAGATTATATCCATTTTCCTCATTGTTATTGCATTCCTCATTTGAAGACATATCTTCTTCAGAACTTGATAGAGAAGAAGTATCGCTAGATCCATTGCTAGAAGATTCACTAGCATAATGAACACTAGATAACTCATTATTAGATTCAATATCAAGAAATTTTGACATAATAAGGTCACTTTCATCTTCATCTTCTGCTAACTTAGTATCTTGATGTTTATGCTTTCTATTTTTCCTTTCTTCCTTAATATTAACTCTTGCCAGGGCTTTTTCAAGCTTCACTATTTTGTTAGACGTATCTCTCATTAATTATCCTTTTTTAGATCCTGCTCTTTCCTGTTCTTGCTCTATCTTAACATGAGATGGACCTGGTAAAGCTTTAAATTGAGAAAAATCTTTCATAGGAATCATAACTCTTTCTTCTCTTTTTTGAATTGCAATATTTTCTTCAGGATTCAAGTTCAACTATTTTTCTAACTGTATAGCTTCACTAAAGTAGTCATTTAGTGTAGTTAAGTTTGGAGTTCTCCTTAACCAAATTGAAATGTTGGG